>VDFB02022305.1:0-27234 GCA_007258455.2 Sequoia sempervirens
CCCCTAGCCTTGGATGTTTATATCAATGGCTTTCAATAATTGAGGAAATGATAGATAAATGTGGAAGTCATCTCTTAACTCAATTATGTGATGATACTTTTTCAAGATTTAGTCCAATGGATGCAGATGGTATAGTAGAAGACAAGAATGATAGTGCATCATGCAGTGATAAGGATGTTGTTTCTAAACAACCTACAAAAGAAATATGTCCAGAAGAATATTGCAGCCATGATGGTCATGAAGAGATAAATGAAACATGTGAAGTGTCTTCTATTTGCTTGAAAATACAAAAATAGAAAGCTGATTTTCTGTAGCAAATGAAGGCTGAAATGATGCAGATGATACTGAGAGTGATTTATCCTCTATGGACTTTCAACATACAATTGAAGATCATGATGATTCTGATGTTTTAAGACTTCCTGCTGAGAACATTGGTGTTGTAGATGGGTGTTTGTAACTGGCTGAAAAGAATTCTTGTATGGGTGATCAAGAGGATTTCAAATCTATTTGCATCCCTGGTAACTATGATTCCTTTCAAGAGCAGGAAGTGTAATTAATCCTCTTGAATGAAATGTACCCTAATGAAGATGATGACAATGTTTCTAAAGGCTCAGAAGAACATGAATATGATGGATATGAATTGAACATATTGTTTGAAGAAGACATGTGTAACCAGTAGTATTGCATTACACCTGGTTATACCAATCCTTTGAGTGTATGTAGCATTAATGAGAGCTTTCATTAGGAGATAAAAGAGCTTGCAGATTTGAAGAATGTTGTTGAGAGCATCAGTGTATCAGCTGCAAATGATAGAGTATGCAAGGATTTTTAGTCAGAGCAGTCATGTGTGATAAGTTTCCATGAAGAAACAAATGATGATTTTCACTTTGACAGTGAGGAATGTAGCCATGCCGATTATTGCAGCAATGTGGACAAAGAAAAGGATATGCATGCAAGAGATGTGTTAAATGAATTAGTACAAGCAGTTGATAATGATGAACAAGGAACCCCTATTTTGCTTAATGTTTTACCTTCTTTTATTCCTTTTTCTGCCTTTGAAACCATTACTGAATGTTTTCATGAGGAAAGCATTTATATAGTTGTACATGAAAGTGGAAATGTAGAGATAAACATTAGTACAACTAATGAAAAATTTCATGATGAGTTTGCACATGAGGAATGTGATTGTGTCTATCATATTGATGCATATGGGGACCTTTTTCCTGATCTGCAATTCATATTTCCTCTAATGAGCAGTATGTTTCATATTGTCATGTTGAAGAAGCAAGAGATGATGTTGATTTTGATACATCTTTCATTGGTGAATGTGTCTTTGACACTCACTATGATGAATTTGTTGCAAATGAAAGTTCTGATTCACATGAACTTGTACTTGAAGTTTCCCTTTGTGGTAACATGTTGAATGATGATGATCTTGTCTATAAAAATGAGGTGGAGAGCATTGTTTGGTATGCTGACATTTTTGCTAACTTTCATGATTTGAATGAAGATGAAAGTACTTTTGGTGTTGATAAATCTAATTCTCAGACTCTTGAAACACATGGAAATGTGTTTAGGTTATGTTGTTTGGATGATAATAGATTGAATTGTGATGCAATCCAAGTAAAAGAGTTATAAATGAGAGAAATCTTTGCTTAATACACAGGAGGATTGCACATTGTTTTTCAGATATGTTATTTTCTTTGAACATAACCATTATGAGCAGGTTAGTAACTATGATAAGACTATGTGTTCATGTGGTCTTGATCACTATCCTCTCATTTTCCACTTGATACAAAATCAGAGAATGAAGAGAGTGGTAGTGAAGTGGCATATATGATTTGGTTGCCACTTGATGGCGAAGCTAAACAGAGAGAAAATTTCCACTTGCACAAAGGCAACCTGATGCTTGTGTTTATGTAAGTGCAATCACTCATGTTGTTGCAGTTTGACAAGGGCCAACATGAGTTGAGGGAGATAAGTTAATTTTATAGAATTTTGTTTGAAAGAGGTAAATAATGACTCCCCTTTTTCATTTGGTGGCCTGGGATCACCATATGAAGTTGAAAAAGAAGATGAATAAAGGAGCAGTTTGAAGACACCTGATGGACTCAGATTTTGGTCTACTCCCCAGAGATCTAGAATCTTGCTATGCTCATAGGGGGCATACATCCCCAGTCGGAGCCACTGTTGGCACTCTCAAATTTTGCAAATTTGAAGTTCCCATTTTAAAAAAATTGTCTTTGCACTCGCAGAAGTGCACTTTATGAATCTACCCAAATGACTAACTTTGGAGGGTCGTATTTCTGATCCTATTAATTTTGGTGCCAAACCCACTTGTGGACCCATGCATGTGTCATATTTGAATGTGCATGTCAATTTTTAGCTTTCGATGATGAGTTTTGACAGTGTTTGAAAAAGCGAAGCTGGAGGGTTTTGACACTTTTCTGTTGTTTGCAAACCTTCAGTTTTGCAAAGTAGCCTCCTGTTTGAGCCTGCATTTTGCAACCGGATGACTGTCAAGTGAAGATGATTGTTGCTCTCAATTATCCATGCCTAAATGAACTCACATGTCAGGTTTCAGGGCCTAATGATCTGATTTTCTATTTTTAACAGATCAATACCAAACACAATTTGTTCAGTTTTGCATCTGCATTTTTTGAAACCTTTCACGGAGGTCAACTTTGACCCCTAATATCTTTTGATGGATGATGATTGAAGAGAATTCCTCTTGTACATGTGCTCAGTGTAGCCAAATGTGCTTATATCTCTAATGGCAGCCTCCTAGGAGTTGATTTGTTATTTTTGAAAATTGGAGATTGGATTAGTTTTAATTTGTTTAGAATAATTGATTGTTGCAGAAAGTTCAACTGAGCAACTTTGTTGATTAATAACTTTCACCTCGGGATCCTTTTCTCCAAGTTGTTTGTTGCATTCAATTCTCTGTACCAATGGCTACATGCATGCATGTTTTTATGTCTCTAGGAGGTCATTTTCCCAGTTTTCAAAGGCAATTCAAGAGCCCACTTGGCCAATTCTCACCATTTTGCAAAAAGGCCATAAAGCAGATTTTAGTGACAACCTAGTTTACTGTTTCAATCCAGATGCATTCAAAAGATAGTGTCAGGTGAATTTGAGCCTGAAAGTTGTTAGAAAACAATTTTTTTTTAGTCGGGCCCACATAGGGACCTGACTTATGTCACATTAGTATTGTTGGTGAGACCTATAAATAGAGTTTAGAAACATTTTTCTCATTTCTTTTCTCCTCTCGTGATGAATAAAGTGGATCAAATATTTGCAATCGTATTTGAATCATATATTTGAAGGATCGAGAGCAATGGGAAAAGTGTGGCAATTTAACTAAAGATACAAAATTCTCCCATCAAATATTGTTGGGTTGTTAGGACAAATATGTGATACTTGAAAGGGAAAATCAATTATTCATATGTTTTGAAGTAGAGGGAATAATGGTGCTACACTAACAAAAATTCAATACAAAGGGAAAGAGAACAAAATACAGTTCAAATAGGGGACGGTTTAATGCAAGAATAGTTTGATTGTAAAGAATAAGATGAGATTCAAAGACAAAAGGTAGCCAATTTGAATTTAATGTAGTTGTGCATATGCATATTGATTTTATAAAACAAAGAAATTTTTGGTAGTCTTTGATATAGTTTATAATTGATACTTTCTCTATATTGAAATAAGTGGCAAGCCAATTAAAATATAAAGTTGTTGATTCACATTTAGATAAAGAAACATGGAATAGAGGATAAAGGGTTGTCTCCAAGGAGAAACCATTGAGGCTACTGAGAATGAATCAATCTGTAAATCAGGTTTGAGAGAGGACTTAGAGTTGATGTGAGAGTTCTAAAAGGTATGTGTGAAATAGATTTGTTGAAAATGTTGTCAACAAGCAGGCACCACCATACACAACAACAAGAGCTAGGGAAAGCATCAAAGGGAATCCATCAAACCATATGTTGGAAAAATGCCCTGTTTGACAAGATGCCTATTTTAAATGTAATCTCATGAAATGATCCATTACTGAAGGGAGGTGCTAGATAGCAAGGTGTCTCAAAGAATTTAAAGTCAACAAGGTGGAGGATGATTGACAGGGAACACCATCACAGTCAAACAGGGAATACGCCGATCCAAGCCCCAAAAAAATTTAAATCCAATATTCCAGGTGAATGGGAAGTGGCTCCAGCAACAAGGTATCTACAAATAAAACTTTAAAGAGTGAATATTGGCAGCTAGCACACCAAAGAAAGAGGCACACACCTTTTTGATAGAGGCTTCCAATAAATGTGGTCGCATGGAACAGTGATTGTTGGGTATGTACAAATTGGATGCTTTGATGAGGACTTCAGAAACCTTCAAGCAAATACATGGCAATGCACTTGGCCAAGGTATGAAAATCCATCACAACATTTAGAAAAGGAAATGATTATTAAAAGGAAGCGTCACAAACAGAGCAAAACTAAAATGGAATGTTAAAAGACTTTATAAACTTTCAAGGCATGAATGAACTGATCTAGGCTACCCAAAACCATCAATAAAATGCATAGCCACTATATGGAGGATTTCCATAGTTCCATGAGGCTGCTCTTCATGGTATATGGATGGATCCAGTGCATGGTGCGAGGGCCCAGATAGGCATGGGGTTTTTTTAAAAGAATCAAATAAAGTGAATATAACTTAATTAGACGCCATGTTCCAAAATATGCACAAGATGGGTTTGTTGGAAAGCCTTTGAAGCTTTCAAGCAAATGTGATTGATACTGCAAGAGGATTTGTACAGAGAGGATCATCTGCTGCCATGAATGAAGAATGTGCAGAGCTTGAGCAATGCACAAACAAAAGAGATTAGGGAAACAATGAAGGGGACAAAATGAGATCAACGACCAGGAATGAAGATCAACTTGTAGCTAAATCCAAGCCCTTCCTTGCCAGCTCACTGCCCAAAATTGCTCACGAGATATGGCCATGGGGTTAGCAAGAGAGCATGTGAATGATGGGTCCCTAGAAATAAATAAATTCATAGGTATACTTTAATATACCCAGGGAAATATTAAAATCGTTTTCCTTCCCCACTATCTTGTGGGTTTAAAATGTAGGTTTATTATCTCCCGCGGGGTGAGCGAAAGAAAGGCACGTGCAATGGTGAGCCCGAAGAGAGGTGAATTAAATGTGGCCTAAGGGAACATTTAAATGTTTGCATTTTAATGTAAAACATTTTATTAAATGTTGTTGAGCACGAAAGGGTAAAAGCAGATACAGTGGAGTAAATAAATGGCTAGAGAAAAGCTCAAAGATGGATGGGTAAAATAAATTACCTAATGTAGATTATTGTTTGAAAAGGGAAAATATTTCAAATGTGAAATATAAGGTAAAACACGGGAGAAATGTTAATTAAATATTCACCTTCTAAAGTGCAAAGTGAAATATTTAATTGCTAGGCATTAAAATATAAAATGAGAGCCTGGAATATTTTATAAAGTGAATTTATTTACTTTATGGAAAGATATTATTTGCACGAATGTGAAATATAGAGTGAAAACATAAGCAAAAATAAAATCCAGAGGTGAATGTTTTCACAGGAAGAAATATAATTTTCATGGGGAGATATTTTCAATAGCTAGGTGAATTTGGAGTTTCTCCACATGGGAAAGTTTTCAGTTGCTTGACAACTTGAGGCAAAGGCAGATTTGGAGGCAAAGTTTGTTACTGTAGAGAGATGGGAGAAGCTTTGCAACTTGTTGATCAACAGGAAAGGAGCTGCTAGATGTCTCCATTGGATCAATTTTAGGGTTGCTTTTGTTTTCTATTTCTTCTCATTCTTCTCATTCTTCTCTCATTGTAATGGATTCTAGATTCCAAATTTTTCTAAAAGCTCTGCAAGGCACATAGAAGCTCTGGGTAGATTACAATGCTAGGATGATTGTAACTAATTTAATCTAAAAGTGTGTGTTCTGAATTATGCTTTCATGTTTATTTTAGTTGATAATTGTCTCCATAGCTGAACTATAATACTCTTTTGGATTCAATAATAAAATTGTCTGAGTCTTTTCATGCACATTTGCTGCATTTGAGTTATATCTATTGTTTCCTTCTTTTCTCTTAATGATGTAATTACTTTAATGAAGCACAAGCTACATTTATTATTGCCTATTGTTTAGAGGATAGTGTTATTGCTTCAACAAATGTGACAAGAGTGTTGTGTTTCAGGTGGATTTATAAGAAGAATTAACACATAAAACTTCAGTGGTCTGGTTGTCATAATGTGAAAAAAATTTCAAAGATCTTCAAAGCATGTTCAACACTATAGGATGAATGCTAGTTATATGACTCCATAGCCCATTTCTTGGCACTGGTCCATTATCATGCTTTTTCTATTTTTAGTTGGGTCCCATAACACCAGAATTTTTACGTGGAAACCCTATTAGGGGAAAAACCATGGTGGAGATTAATCCAAAAAGTATACTCTTTTAAAAGTATGATCAAAAGGGAATGCACTTGCATTCAGACACTCTACCTAGAGCTCACTACTCAAAATAGGGAAGTGATAGAAACAAGGTTGGATTGAGATAGTCACAATCTCAATGCCCTGAGTCCTTGCTTTGAGAACTCCTAAGGGATCTTTTTCCCCTGACCTATAAGTCCTATTCCTGGTAATAGAACCCCTGGTCTTGCTAACCAACCCTGCTATCATTCACAACACTGTAACCAAGTCATTCTTGGTGCTCCTTCTTCACATTTCATCATCTAGCCCTTAGTTCACTTAAAGACTAGCCAACGCCAGATGCTTCCCTACTCTGTTGTAGGGGTGTGTGTTAACTTAAATGGTTTTCTTGACTTCAAAATGGTCTAAGAATGCTCCTTGTCCAAGCTCAAAGTTCCATTCTTCTATCGCTTTCCTTAAACCCTAGCTTAGGGTTTGGAAAGGCTACAAGAATTAGGTCTCTTGAAACAAAACAAATGGTTAATACTCTTCCCTGAAAAATGAACACCATATCCACCAAGAAGGAACCCTGGCTCAATTTTGGAGCACTACAAGATTTCAGTGGTTTCAGCACTTCTCAAGCCGTACACAGGAATATTCCAGATTTTGGGAATTATAGGGCTTTTTAAGCCTTTTCTTGGATACACAAGAGTCTGACCTCTTTCTCTAGCCACCAAATGATATGATAATGACTCCTGCCTCTTGTCAGAGCTTTGTATGGTCCCATGTAACCACTGTACACACTTCTTTACTGGAGATGCAGCACCCCTGCAACGTGGAAACAGACTTTGCACAATCTTTCCCTAACCGGGTTTGATGAACTCGCCTAGGGAAAGCTACCTAGCATGCTACCAACACTCATAAAGCATTCTTTATTTACACTATATATAGATATGGAGTCTAACCTAGTTTCCACTGCTCCCATACTTCCAGGTACGGGCAGGAAACAAGTTAAAACCCCATATTTATGGTCTTTACTAGTCCAAAACAGCAATACAAAAAAAACATAGTATTTACAATAAGACAAAAGTGATGGAAAAGATAATTAAAATGCCACAAGAAATGCCTTGAAAGGTTGCACTACATGCTACTTAACACAGCAAAAACTTTATTTAACTCATTTCTTGCAGCTGTCACACACAGGAACAGGAAAATCAGCCTTTTCAACAAAAATCATTATTTTCTTTTATTGTTCTCCTGATCTGCCAACACACAAAAACTTCTAACCTCCAATACAGGTCGAGGATGAGCTTTTACCATGCCTAGGAAACAGTTAGGTTTTTCCATTTAGCCTAAAAACGGCCAAAAACAAACTCTTCGAAAACACAGTGTGTTTTCAAACTTTTTACAAGAACTTAGGAAATGACCACCAAAACATTTCCCAATTTATTCAACTTTTACCTAATGAACTAAAAGGTCCTCAAACACAATCTAAAGGTGTTCAAGACCTTACACAACAAAATAAGATTTTTTAAAACAAAACTTCAAAATCTACTTGTCCTTTGGCACCTTGGCAGGTGCTTACGCAGGAGAGTCTCACTACCTTACAAAATATTTGAGATTGCAAAAAAAATTTGAACTAAGAATATAGCATCTACAAATGCCTGGATTCAGTTCCAATGAGACACATAAAACAGATTCAAGACCTCTTGTCCAATTTTCACTTCTTCTCTACTCTACTTTCTTACATGAAAACCCTTCTGCTGCACAAACAAAATTCACTTCAACGGATCTTCTGATATTAGCTCACACTTGTGTTCTGCACTTTTTTGCTTACACACCTTCTCACTTCTTGATCCACACACCACACACACCAAAAATTATTTTCTGATCTCACATATATATTTGCTAACAAGATTTTATTGCTATATGTCGGCTTCGAACAAAATATAATATTCTTCCACATTTTGGCTCAAATCATCAATTAGAATTAATGAGTACCCACACAAGTTGGCTAGACTATAGTAGGGACCCAAATCAAAATTCTCAACATAATAAATAGTTAAACAAATATTCCTTATACATCGAGAACATTCCATACACAACAGGTCGGCCATAATGAGAAAATAAACAATAAATCATTCTACCGAATCTCTTAACTCACACCGATTTCTGCAACACCACAAAAATTACCAATAAGGTAGCATACATGATTGAAAAGCTTCCCTAGGGATCCACATAACAAAATAATGATCTGGTGAAGCATCCAGACCAACTTATCAACCAAATACTTTGTTCTTCATGTACGATGTTCTACTTTTATTGTCGGTAGGAACTACTTCTAAACTATGGACCATACTACTGACTCCAATTTCCATCAATGAAAACACTAGCAACCAAAAACAATCTCCCAAAGCCATATTCCAACAACACATGCTACATCTATTATTGCTTATTTTTCAGGGGATAGTGTAATTGCTTCAACAAATGTGATGGGAATGTTGTATTTTAGGTGGATTTATAAGAAGAATTATCAGATAAAAATTTAGTGGTCTGGTTGTCATAATGTGGCAACATTTGCAAAGATCTTCAAAGCATGTTCAACACTTTAGGATGAATGATGGTTATATGACTCCATAGCCCATTTCTTGGCACTGGTCTATTATTATGCTTCTGCTTTTTTCAGTTGGGTCCCAATTCTTTAAAATAAAAATCATTTCAATTATGTTTTGTGAGTACTTGTATCTACCATGTTCTGCATGCTAGTTTCTAAAATTCACTCAATATCATGCCAATGTTGAATGATATTTTATGTTCTTGGCATAATTTTGTGAGAGCATTATCTGTTAAGCAATATCCTGTTAATTATGTGTTTGGATCTTTAGGAGTTGCTAAAGGGTCACCCCCTAGGTCCTACAGAGCCTGAAGTGTAGGGGAAATGTGTTCTAATTCCATTTCCTGTCAGTTGGCCAAATCCGCCATTGAATCTGATCATTAGAAAGTGGATAGTGTATAGGATTCATTGGTCTGGTTTGATTTGGAGCACCAATAGGTGGGACCCATTTGTCTAAAGTGGGGAATGAGTCCCCTTTGGCACAAAATTCAAAATTAATTCAAGTTTCTGGTTGGTTTTTATTTTCTAAGATCTAAGGTCGGCCTGTGATGTATTTTTAGGAATTATTGAATAATCAACTATAAATATAAGGTTTTTCTACTCATTTCATCCCTAATCTCTCAATCAATCCAACAAGCAATCAAGTGATCTAGTATTCAAGCATTTTGTTTACAAGAGCATTCAAGAACTTTAGAGCCATCATTCACATGTTTGCAACATTCTACTTCAAGGGTTTGGTGAGTTATAGCATTTCCTTTTGTTCATTCATCATTCTCTTTCTACACTTCATTTCATTTCGAGGGTTTAATTACCAACAAGGGATTTGGCCAAGACAAACCCCTATTCACTAACCCCTCAACAATTTTTCCCTCTCTTTGCATTTTATTTGCAGCTCTATGTTGGAAATTTATCAAAGAGAAAGATTGGAAAAGTTTCCATCAAGTTGTCAAAGTCATTCAAAGTTGTGAAAACCCTAGGAGAAGCTTGGAGGAGACCTACAGGTTGAATTTGACAGTTTCAGACATGAATCTAAACTAGGAGTAGAACTGTAGACTGAGGGCTATAGATTCCACTTTTGATGTTCTAGAAATATTGAAGTGGACTAATTCACCATTAGTGGTGAATGAGTCCCACTGCTCAAGCCTAAACAATAATTTTATAGATTTGAATACCCTTTTGCCCAAAACTAGTTTTGTCCAACATAGCCTTCCTGAAGCAAGACTAAGTCACCCAACTTAGCGTATGAGTCCTAGTTGGCATCAATAGTGCATTTTTCACGATTCCAGAGCTCCATTCCATCTCTTTCCTATCTCTAGGTGCACACTTTCAATTTCATAAATTTTTGTCTCAGTTTACTTGCATTTCTAGGTTTTTTTGCATATCACATTATGTTTTCAAACATCTTGCATTTTCCAAGATTTGCATTAGTGTTGAACTCTTTTATTAATTTTTAGCATTGAGGACAATCCCCTTTAACAGATTTCAATCTCCTTTGCATTGGAATCTCAAGGGTTTATTCTTGAGTGTGAGCATTGTGAAATTTGATCCCTCTTCCTTCATTGCCCTTTTGGTGTGAACAAGGAAGTTGAACATCCATTTCCATTGTCCACATTTTGCTGAACCCAACTTTAGAACATTTTCATTCTAATTTGGAGTACATTTGCATCCTATAATTAGTTTTCATTAACATTGCATTTGGTTTTCCATTATTTAATTAGAATTCTAGGGTTTCAAAGTTGCATTAGTGAAAAGTTCATTTACTTTACATTATTGCACTAAATTTCATTAAAAATTAGTAAAATTCTGCATTTGCATTTCATAATTGCACCAAAAAACTTTAAAAAGCATAAAATTCATTTTAAATTTTTTGAAAATTTTCAAAAAACTCAATACCTGGACTCATTGGCCACCTTGGGCGAATCAGTCCCTCTACATATTTTTCATTGAATTTTTTGTCATTTACAATTTAGTTTGAGTTTTTCCTTGTTGTTTTTGTATTTTAGATTTACTTTTAGAATTTAAGTTATAAGCATTCCATTTTTATTAGTTTACATTGCATTTATATTCACCCCACATTTAGTAGCATTTGCATGAGTGTTTGGTTTCCTATTGCTAATACTATAGTGTGAATAAGTTCAAGACTCATGTCATCCCGCGATAACACACTTGTTGTTGATCTTGGGCTATCTAGAGCTTCCACTCCTAGTATTGACACTAGTACACTAGGCATGGATAATACTCTTAGTAACTCTTTGCCTTTAGGTAGTATGCATGTTGAGCCAAGGACTGATGATATCCCACAAGAAAAAAAAATTCAAGTTCATGAGGACTTAGTCCACCTACAACACCAAGTTAGCATTGAAAACATTTCTATTGTTGCAATTCTTAATATAGAAAACATTCATCACATGCTTCAAAGTGATGAAGGCCTTGACCTTGTGAAAAAATTAGTTCAAATCTTTGGAAAACTCTTCCTTCAACATCTAGTGCTTCTATCCAAACAAACAATGTCGTAAACCAAGGAGGAACCCAAATTCCTCCTCCCTCAATGACAGCCTCAATACCTACCTATACCACTCCTCAAGTCACAACAACAATGCAACAAGTTAGTAATGTGATTCCTTCCTTGAGTATTTATGCTAGAACCCCTAGTTCCTATGTGGCATCGCATGTTCCATCTTCTACCACATTAGCACCTATAAGCATTCCATTCACTTCTCATACCACTACATACATTCCATCACCACTTTCACTTCCATCTCATCCCACTTGTAATGATCCTCTCATAACACAACTTTTCCAAACCGTTTCATCCATGCATAAGAAAATCTCGACCATAAACCAAAATTAGAATGGACCAACCACATATTATGTCAGAAGCAGCCCATTGTCTTTGGTAATATTGTGCACACTGATGCCACAAGGAGTAGAGATGCCTAGTGTTAGAACTGTGAAATTTTGAAATTTTCACAGTCAATTGAATTCATGAGTTTCTAAAATGAGTCCTCATCATAAGCATAAAATTACCTCTTCATATTGTCTTACTTATTTTCTATCATGAGATCCATTTAAATCCATCTAGTCCTTCACATTCCATTGTATTACCCATATCGGCAAGACAGGGTGAAGGTTTCCCCGACCTATGTTTTTCACTAATGTATGTTTGTTGCAGACTATCAGCAGGATACTCCTTTTGTTTCGGCGATAGAGAGGATTCATATCAGCATAAGAATCATATTCAGGATAAGGTCATAGCAAAATATTATCTCTTTCTGACCAGTGTATGAAAAGATACATCAGCATAGGTTGGGGCATCAATGTAATGTCACGGCGAATTCAATATGTCTCACCGACTAGTACATAGAAGGGTCATTTCGGCCAAACTATTGGGTATCGGCGTGAAGTCATAATGAAATCATATTGTCTCACCGATTGGCTCACAAACAAACATCTCGATAAAACTCACATGCATCAGGGTAAGGTTTTGGCGAGTGGCTCTTGTCTTTCCGAATCAAATACAAGGGGACTCTATCAGAGTATTTCAGAATGAGGTCTTGCAGTCTTGCCGACTCAAATGTTACACTGATAGAGATATGCATCGCTAGGAGAAGAAGTCTTCGGCGTAAGTTTCACTGAGGTTTGAAAGTTATACCGATCGAGTATGTCAGGGTGAGTCTCACTGAATGGAGCAATCTGGAGGAATGGGTTCGGCGAGACATTTGGTATTGGTATGAGTCTTCGTGAAGATTCATAGTCTTGCAGATGGAATTTTTTCATCGGTAAGATTTATTTTGTCGGTGTGAAACTCAATGGTCACGCCGAAGTATGTGTTCATTGGTGAAGGGGTGATTTTGTCTCAGCAACTAGAGAATACATTGAAGAATGCATATCGGTAAGACACAATGATATCTATGAGACATCTCCCCTTCTTGAAATTGTCACTGCGACGTGAAAAATTGAAGCGGTAGTCATCAATTTGATTCTAGGTGTCGGTAAGACCACAAAATGTCATGGTGAAAGGTGTAATAAACGTTGCAAAAGGAATTTGCACCATATTTGAAAATGTCTCATCGACAGGACATTTGATGCGATAGTGCCAGTTTCAAACGAGCCTTCATTCGTGCTTCATTAATGACACGATAGGATATAATAGCAAAGGTTTAATCAATTCTTCAGTACTGAATTGATGGCAGAAGAATTGACAAGGTGAACAGAGAACTGGGACATCTTTCGGTCTAAGGAGCTTGAGCAGAATACTGTAAGTAATTGCATCTTATCCTTCTAATTTTAAGTTTTGTAATCTTGAAGAATGGATTCTTTTGGTTCTAGAAAAGCTAAGGGTAGAAAGCTTGGTGAGGGTAGTCAGTCAAAGGAAAGAAACAAAAGGTTGATACAGAGCATGAGGGCACTGAACGAAGGTTAAACCAGGATCTTATTGACCAGTTACCTGGTTTAGGGCCTAAAGCTAGAAGGTCAGCACAACTTAGGGTAGAAGTTGATAAGTTAGATGATAAATTCAAGTTCATAGGTGATGTCTGGACTACTGTAAGAGGATATGAACTATTCAATTTTACTTACCATAGGAGAAACCATTTTGAACCAGTCTGTAATCCTTGGAAGCTAAATGTAGGGAAATTGGTGTGCCCTAATGTATTTGTGAATGCAGAACTAGTGAAATTTCTTGTAGATCATTATGATCCAAAACATAAGGCTATATGTAACCCATCTGGGAAACCACATATATATGTGTCAAAAGAAGCAATAGGTGAGGTTTTCAAATTAGAAGGGTTCTGCAATGAGGAGATCAGTTGTGAAGAATTGGAGAAAGAATTTTCAAGAATGGATACTACTTATAAGGGCTGGAGGTTGCCAATTCACAGGATTAAACAGGGGAGCAAGCTAGATCCTCTGCAAGATAGTGAGGGGCCTCCTTATCATGTGGATTTGTTTGAGCCCTATATGAAGTACACATATTTGTCAGTGTGTCAAGTGTTGGGAATGGATGCCCCAGAATTCATGTCAATTGTTCCAATGATTATCACAACAGATATTCAGTATCACAACTCCAAGCCATTTGACTATGCCTCATACATTTCTAAGGGGCTTGATTCAGGGTTGATGGCTATCAAGGGTGGATCCTCTATTGTTCATCTCATACACTATTAATTGTTGATGCACTTGGTGCTATATTTTGGATAGGAGTTAGGAGTGTGGCCTCCAGAATTGAGGATTTCTCAAATTGGTAGGGAAGGTGAAGCATTCCTTATTCAATTGTGGACTGCTATTTGTGACAGTGGGTTTGCTAGTTCCAGTTTCATTCATTTCGAGGAACATTTTGTAAAAATATTGTATAAGCTATATCAATTTCCTTGTAATTATTTATTGACTGATGAGATTAAAAGATTCCTTCGGCCAAAAGACTTCAATGGGCCAATTGATCATAACTGGGGAGATTGGTATTTTTTGGAGGGAGCTACTATGATTAGAGTATATGGATTTGAAGATGCCCTTTTCATTGTGCCAAGGACAGTTCCAAACAAAGTTGCATATTTGGAAATTGTCAAACAGATGGATTACAGTAGTGTGATGCATTTCAGCTCTTTTGGGAAGCAGGCTTTTATGCCTAGTACATCATGTTTTAGTAACTTCACTGTGTTGTCTAAGGAAGGATACAATTCAATCCTTGATAGATTGTTGCATTATAATATGAAGAGAGGACCACCCAGAAAGGATTTTGATCCAGAGGGATATATCAATTCTGCTAAGCTGAAGATAAATTTTGGAGGGTATCAACATGTACCCTATTCCCTTGATGATATGATCAAAAACTTGGATGAAGATGAAGCTGAAATGGTGGTTGAAAGGTATAACCAAGGGCTACATGAAATGGAGCAATTGACTTCTGGAGGAGAGGAGACACCAAGGGATAATGTGCCACAAGGTAAACTAGAAAAGGTATCTAGGTTGAGGACTCACCAGTATGTTTTCCCAATTAGAGAACAGAGTATAGAAAGTTTTGATGTTGATACAAGACATATGGAATATAGATCATTTGTTTCTAATGATGAGTTTATAAAGTCCTCAGAATTCAAGGCATTCTTGTATAAGTAGAAGGGGAAGGAGATAAGAGAAAATGTTGATGATGTCACTTCAGGAAATGAGGAACAATTGTTGGGCCGATTGAGAAAGTGTGTGGATGATGAAATGACAAATATGACTCCTGAAAAGGGAAGGAAAATGTTGGAGAACGTTGGTGTCATGATCTTTCCTGGCCTTGACTTAAACAATACATTGGTTTTTGATAGTTTCTCGAGGGACAACAATGCTACACACAAGCTCGACAGAGAAAAGGTAACATAGGTGTATGCAGGTTCTAAGTACAATACTAATGAGGGATAATTGATGATATGGGCTTTGTACCCACCCCACAGGAAATCAGTAGTAATTGAGACAAAGAAGGAATTTGGCCATTTCATGACCCTAAAAGTTGGAGAGGCTGATCCTGTGGCTACTGCAGAAATTGGGGTCAATATTGCAAAATTGAATGACGCACAGATCTAGATGCTGATGAAAGGAAGATAAATGTACAAGGAAAATAATGAAAGAATGTCAAGAGAGAATGATAAAATGAAAGAATTGGTTGGTATTTCAATGGGGCCAACCAAAATACTCACTCAAGGAGAAAGCTCTTAGGCAAAAGATCATTGGGTAGGATCAAGTGCTTATTCTCAGGGAAAGCACGATGCAATTGTAGCAATTGTCAAGAAAAGGTAGTATAATTTGACATCTTGGTTAAATAAACTGTGGGGAAAATATTCTCATACTCTTGTCACATTGAAAGAGCACACAAGGATGGATGGATGAATTATGGAGAAGTTTCATAAGATAGCCCAAAGAGATGCTTCTAACAGTGCAACACTTGAGGTTGCAGATCATATTGTAAATCGTCATCGAATCTTCTATGTTGAGCTGTAGGGGGATGAACAGGGGTTGATTGATGCTTCAAAGAAAAATGTGATCACATTCTGTGATGATAAAGGAGAATTGAAAGAAGCCACCATATGGAAAAGTTAATATGAGTCAATACTGAATGAAGTCTTGAAGCTAGCTTCTGCAGAGGATACATTTGAGGAAGTGAGCGAGCAGAATGAGGAGATGATAAGGATGGAAATCACGATCAGGAATGCTATTGGAGATGCGGACACATACGAGCATCAGGATTATTTAGATCATCTTGCTAAAACTCACATGTGGCCTAATAGAGCTTAATTATTCTCTATCTTTTTATTTTGTAAAATGTGATATTTCAATTTCTGAAAGGACGTGTCCTTTCGTATTCTCAATGTATAAATGTTTGTTTTGAAAATGAAATAGGTGTGATAAGTAGAATAAATTAAAGAATAGAAAATATACGGTGGAACACAATGTTTTCATAGGTCTGAGACTCTGGTGTATGTTTTGAAGTCATGGAGATATCAATGAAAATTATCTGATTTGCTAGCGTATTTTCTGGTGTCAATTGTTTTGTTGTGCCTATTGAAAGAGTTATTTATGTTGTCTCTAAGATTAATGTTGTCTGGTTATTTAAATTGACATAACAAGTCATGTTCAGTTTATCAGTACATATTAGTTGTAACTGTGTGATTGGTTGATAGGTTCTTTCAAGGAAGGATTAAATCCTTTTAATTAATCACAATAATCGGGGAAATTCATCTAGATCAGTAAGAACTTAATAATCACAATCTTGCATGTTTATATTAGTTATAAACAAAAATATGCCAAACAATTTGAATGTCCTCCAGAAAGAAGTCACTCATTTAAGATTTCATTTGACTCCGCATACCCAATAAGGCACTAGTCTATGCATTTCACCATTAAGATTCATTCATTTTTCTTTACATCTATTAACTGAGCATATTAGGATTTAGTTTTGAATATTGGTATACAATTTATACCAAATTTGATTTATTTGTCTACTTCTATCTACCATCATGGACAGACCATTACAAGAAGAGAAAATAAAAAGTCAAGTCTACTCAATTCATCTAGGTACACCCGCCTAGGTCTAGCACCACCTGAAGAGTAGAAGGTTTATGTCAATTAGCCTTGTCTATTACCCTAAAACGTATCAAGAGATTGGCAGCCTCTTGAGGTACCCTTTACCTGCATTTTTGAGAGCTAACAAATTGGTGACTTTGCTGGGGAGTAACAAAGAATTTGCACCTTAATCATAGAGTCACAAATCCTATATACAAACTCCACTGGGAATAACAAGTGATAATCTTTTCTCACTTTTAAGAAAGTGAGTGGTGACTCTGATAAAACATTGCAATATGAATGGAAGAAGACCTCAATTTAGGGGAGGTCATTTTGGAGCTCCTGCTGGCAGTAGTAAGTGGACATACAAAAATGATAAAGCTAACAAGGGTAAAGGGAAAAGTGGGACATGTGCATGACAAACAAAGACAAATCATCAATACCTCATGGTGAAACATATAATTGTTTTGATACATGGATAGATAATTCAACTGCAGAATCTTGTACCCCAGAAGATCAAAGAAATCCTTTTCACGATCCTCAAAAATAGGCTGAATTTAGAGCTGAACTCGAAGTTGAACGACTCAGAATTCAGCATGAATATGATCAAAAAATGGAAGGTAACCAGAATGGATCCACTGATCAGGATATTCCTCAAGAAGATTATGAATCTTTAATTGATGAAGTTAAAGCATAGTTTGAATCTCAGAAAAAGGAGAGGGAAGAACAGGAGAAGGCCCAAATGATACAAGCAATGAGAGAATTCAAATTGCAGAAAGCTCAGAACATTCCTCACACAGGTGGTTGCCCCCCAAAGTATGTACCACCTCATAAACAACTTAATTATGGTACACGGCCTTCTGAACCACCAAGGATCCCTCACCATCAAATTGGGAATCAATATAGACAGCCAAATCATCCACCTCATATTCCCACACAACATACAAATCATCCACCTCCTGGTCAGCATCATGTGCCATAGAAAAATGCACAATATAATAACCCTATGTACCAGTATCAATATCCACCCAACCCTCCTCCTCATCAGTATACTACCATGATTAGAAAATTTGATTTGGCAAGGTTTTAGTTGTACCCTTATCCCATGGATGGCAGCTAGAGAGGCCTGGTGCCCAAGTTTACATGGAGTAATGCAATTATAGCCAAAGATCATTTAAGGAGTTTTAATGCCTTCATTCAGGATTTGGATGTTTCGTATGAAGATTTACATATGAGATTATTCATGATGTCTCTTATTGAAGAAGCTAGGGATTGGTTCAATAGCCTAGCAACGGCTTTTATTTATTCTCTCCAAATATTTCAAGACTGATTCCTTGAGAAATATGGGAATCAAAGTGCACCTGATGCTGCTCTTCATGAATTGATGCACATTTAGAAAAATTAGAATGACTGAATTTATGATTTCAACCAGAAATTCAATAAACTGCAGAATAGAATACCTCCTGAATCAAAGTTGCCAGACTCTGTAGCTTTGAGTGTTTACCTTAATGCATTCGATCCTAAAACAGGATATGAATTAAGAAATAGATTCCCAAGAGACTTGGCTAAAGCTCAGAAGACAACATTGACAATTGAAAACAATAGGAGGGCTGCCGGGATAATTGATAAGAGAGAAAACCCAAGGGATTCTCAACAAAACAATAGTTATCAATATAAATAGGAGAACACATATAGGAATGATAGGCCAAGGCCGAGGTTACATGACATGCCCTATAATACAAACTGGAAGGATGGAAAGCCTTTAACTGATAGGCCTAGAAACAAAGAAACTCTTGATCCATTGAGGAAGAAGGGAATTTATATGGTAAACAACAGTTATTTCTGTGAAGTCTGTGATAAGCCACATTCTCCAGAATACTACGTTGTAGCCCAAAGAATGCAAGAGGAAGGAATGTTGATGGGAAATAGTGGAGAAGATCATAAAGTGTATTTAACTTCAAACACTTTTCACCATGTGGAGGAGAGATACTCATCTTCAAAGGATGAAGGTTATGAGTATGATGTTTCAAATCAGAAATACAATTTCCACATGGTTGAGCAACAGATCCTTTCTAATTTTGAAGAAGATTATATAGAGTAGCATTCTGTTGAAACACCTACTCAATGCAGTATGAGGAAACTCACTGAAGAGGAGATAGAGAGATTAACTATTGCTGTAGTTGAAGAAGCAAAGAGTAAGTACTAGTTGAGAAATAGGACAGTAAATGAGAAGGAAGGTGTCCCCAGGGGAATCTTTATGAAAGAACAAAAGGTGACACAAGGAACTGTGAAAAGGGTTGAAAACAAACAACATGATGAAAGAAAACAAAAGCCTATCCAAAAGGATGAAGTAAAAGAATTACACAAAGAAATACAAAAGACTGATCAGCCAGGTAAAAGAGAAAAGGAAGAGAGCAAAGGAGAAATATCAAAACAAAAGAAAATGATTAAGGAAGAAGGTTCTTCTTTTGACTTCACTCAGGCTTGGTCTTAGGTAAAGATGTCAGTTCCACTTCTTGAGATGATGAAAATTAAGGAATACAGGGACATTGTAGTGCAATTGATAACAAATGAAAATGAAAAACATGTAAATTCTGAAAATAAGATGGCTACTAAAAATAAGCAGGATAAAGTAAATGTCCATGAAATCTGCATGAGTAATGTATTGACAAGTCCTCCACAAGTTGATCCTTTCTTCACTACATTACTTATAAATAACAAATTATTGAGGAATTGCATGATAGATTCTGGTGCTGCCATGAATATTATGCTAGTAGGAGTAATGAAACAACTAGGCATGTGGGTGGATACATATGAAGGAAAATGTTATGCAATGGATAATCGACCCATTCCTGTGGTGGGTATAATGAAAGATGTTGATGTCAAGCTAGCTGCTTATCCTCAAGTGGCTTACAATATTGATATAACAGTAATAGACACCCCTCCTCAATTCGGTATGCTTTTATCAAGACAGTGGACAACAGCTATTGGTGGAAATGTTCAGTTTGATCTGTCATATGCAACAATTCCAGTTAATGGTCAGGAAGTGAAGTTGTACAGGGAGCCGAGGATGAAGCGGCTTATTGATTGTGTACCACAAAATCAAATCAATTATTTTTGTGATGTTGATCTTGGGAGTTTCAATATAGAACCAGCCCAGCCAGAATTGACCAATAGTGATCCAATTGAGAAGCATGCTGCACAAAACCACAATGGTGTGTGGAAGATGTATTTTGATGGAGCCTACAGTCAAGAAGGTAATGGAGCAGGGCTAGTATTTGTTTTTCCTGAAGGTATTACATTTAATTATTCATTCCTGTTAGCATTTGAATGTACAAACAATGTGGCAGAATATGAAGCTCTATTAACAGGACTAAATATAGCTGTGAAACATAAAATCAAGTTGCTGGCTATTCTTGGAGATTCAAAGTTGGTTGTTTCACAAATTAGGTTCAAGTATGCAGAAAAACATAAAAGATTGAAGTAGTACAGAAATGTTGCATGGGATATAATTGAGTGGATAGATAGATCAAAGAACATAATGGCTGATTTTCTAGCAAATGTAGCATTGAAAAGAGATGATATTACATTGGCTGGGGTGTCACAAATTGAATTCAAGACAATACCTATTGTTCCTAACAAAATTTATAGTTGGAAGGTCTTCAATGATGATACTGATCTTTTGAAGTTCCTCCACTGTGTAGATCAGTTTGAAGCCCAAGAGATCAACTTCAATGCATTTGTTGAAGAAGTGGATGGGAAGCAAACATTTTTTGGGAAAGAAATCTTACAACTCAAAAAAAATAAGCTTCCTAAAGGCTTAGTGGCATTGGAGAGGGTGTATGATGGGAATGACTGCTCTCTCATGAAACAAACACCAGTTAAAAGGGAAGATATTGAAGAAATTAACTTGGGAGCTGAGATGGCATCGAAAAAGGTGTACATAGGGAAAAAGATAAGCCCTGCAATAAGGAAAATGCTGATAGAATTGCTAAGAAAATATAAAAATGTGTTTTCTTGGTATTATGAAGACCTAAAAGCATACAAGGAAGATTTGTTTCAGCATGAGATACCATTAAAGCCGGATGCTAAGCCATTCAGACAAAATAAAAGACCCATAAATCCAACTTTGGAGCCTAAGATGCAGGAGGAGTTGGCAAAGCTCAGAGATGGAGAAATTATTAAACCAATCAGGCACTCAATGTGGGTTTCAAACTTGGTCCCTGTGAGAAAGAAGAATGGAAATATTAGGCTATGTGTAGATTTAAGAAATCTAAACATAGCATCCCTCAAAGATAATTATCCTTTACCCAATATGGAAGTTGTATTGCATAAGGTAACAGGGTGTGAACTATTGTCTATGATGGATGGGTTTTTAGGATATAACCAGGTTATGGTCAAAGAGTCTGAGCAATATAAGACAACATTTACAACTCCTTGGGGAACATATGTATCCATAAGAATGCCATTTGGTCTCACTAATGCAGGGGCGACTTTTCAAAGAGCCATGGATGTGGCATTTGCAGATTTGATCAATGTTATCATGGTGGTGTATCAGGATGACCTCACTGCTTACTCAAAGAAGGTTGAAGATCATGTTCATCATTTGGAAAAGGTATTTATAAAAGCCCTTGAATATGGTATTAGCTTGAACCCTAAGAAGTGTCATTTTGCAGTTACAAAGGGTAAGCTCTTGGGACATATTGTTTCAAAGGAAGGGGTTAGGATAGACCCTGAAAGGGTTGAGGCCATTGATAAAGTTCCTGTCCCTAAAACTGTTAAGGATATACAGTCATTCTTTGGACATATTAATTTTGTTAGGAGATTTGTTTCTAACTTTGCTGAGATCATTAAACCCATGTCAAAAATGTTGAAAAAAGGACAAAAGGTAGAATGGACTACAGAAGCTTTGGAAGCTTTTGTATCCATCAAACGAGCTATCAAGGAGGCTCCTGTCCTTAAATCTCCAGATTTTGCAAAGCCTTTCCAGATATTTTCATTTTCCTCAATGCAAACTATTGCTGCTATTATGTTGCAAAAGAATGAGGATGGTCATGAAAAACCTGTGTCCTTTTTCAGTAAGTCATTACAGGGGTTTGAATTAAAGTATGATATAATGGAAAAATAGGCATTTGCACTAGTGAAAGTTGTTAAAGCTTTCAGGCCATATTTTGTTGGAGCAAAGGTTGTTTCTTATGTTCCTCATGCAGCTGTCAAGGATATTCTGACACAGTCAGAAGTAAAAAGAAAAAGATGTAAATGGATTAACAAAATCCAAGAATTTGACATGGAGATACAAATTACTAAACTGGTAAGAGGTCAAGGCTTAGCTAAGTTGATGACAGAAGCAAATATTGAAGCAAACCAAATTTTCAATGTAGAGGGAGAGAATACAATTGCAAGCATTGAGCATACTCAATGGTATACAAATGTCATGCATTATCTTAAATACATGAAGTGTCCAGAGGGATTGAATGACAACTAGAAAAGAACATTGAAGTTGTAGGAATCTAGGTATGTCTTCATGGATGGAGAACTCTTTTGGAAGAATAGGGATGGTATACTATTGTTATGTCTAGATGAATTTCAAGCCAAACATGTCATGAGTGAAATGCATGAAGGAGTTTGTGGAGGACATTTCTCAGCAAAGAAAACTGTGCATAAAATTCTCAGGGTAGGGTATTATTGGCCAAAGGTTTTTAATGACTCTTTTACATATGTGAGTAAATGTGAAGCTTGCTAGAAATTCTCTAGAAAACTGAAGTATTAGGGGGCTTTGTCACTTTGACCCATGCAGACTGATGCCCCTTTCCATCAATGGGGAATCGATTTCATTGGAGAGATACAAGAAAAATCAAGTGGTGGACATAGGTGGATACTGGTGGCCACTGATTATTTTACCAAATGGGTAGAGGCGATCCCAACTAAACAGGCTACAAGTAAGGTGGTGACATAGTTCCTAATGGATAACATCATTACTAGATTTGGAATGCTAATAAGATTGATCACTGACAACGGGATGTGTTTCAGATCAGATGAATTCAGAAATTTTTGTAGTTCAAATGGTATTACTATTTCTTATGCAGCCCCTTAACATCCACAGGATAATGGTCAAGCTGAGTCTAGTAATAAAAGTCTTCTAAAGATTATAAGGAGGATGTTAGGTCAGAATAAGAAAGCTTGGGATGAAAAATTAAAATTGGCTATTTGGGTTGATAGGATTATAGTGAAAAAGGCAATTGGGAAATCCCCATTTGAATTAGTGTATGGAACATAGGCTAGGATGCCTTTGTAGAATTTGTTACCAGTCTACAAGTTTGTCCTTCAGGAAGATTTGGATATTCCTGAACCTATGGAGGAAAGAATGGAGCAACTAGCTGAACTTGATGAAATAAGGATAGTTGCCCAAAATCAAAACATAAAGTTGTAGACACAGATGAAATATTTATTTGACAAAAAAGAAAAGGATAGGAAATTTGAGGAAAGTGATCTGGTACTGATGTGGAATGCAAGGTGCCAGGAGAAGGGAAAACATGGGAAGTTTGAAGCCTTGTGGCTAGGACCTTTTGTGGTGGTTGGAAAGAAAGGTGAAGACTCATACTATCTGCATAATATGGCTGGTGAAGACTAGGAATTGCCGGTACATGGGAAATTTCTAAAATAATTTTTCTATTGAGTAACATAAAGGATTAAGGGTTGCCAGTGCATGGAAAACTCTTGATGACCCTATTTAAAATTCTTTTCCATGCACAGTAGTTTAGGAAATAAAAGGAACAGGACTTGCCAGTACATGGATAATCCTAATTTTCCTTCTTTCAAAATATTTTTTTCCATGTACAGTAGTGTAGGGTCACTTGCATCCTCATTCATGCTTCCTTGCTCACGTAAACCTATCACCTTGAGTTTGGTCTGCTCAACCAGAAATCTGGATCCTTGCAATGATCTTGCTATCATTCATCCCTAGACAGAGCCACTGTTAGAACTGTGAAATTTTGAAATTTTCATAGTTAATTGCATTCATGATTTTCTAAAATGAGTCCTCATCATAAGCATAAAATTCCCTCTTCGTATTGTCTTACTTATTTTCTGTCATGAGCTACATTTAAATCCATCTAGTCCTTCACATTCCATTGTATTACCCATATCGGCAAGACAGGGTGAAGGTTTCCCCGACCTATATTTTTCACTAATGTATGTTTGTTGCAGACTATCGGCAGGATACTTCTTTTGTTTCAGCAACAGAGAAGATTCATATCGGCATAAGAATCATATTCGGGATAAGGTCATAGCAAAATATTATCTCTTGCCAACCAGCGTATGAAAAGATACATCGGCATAGGTTGGGGCATCGATGTAATGTCATGAAAAATTCCATATGTCTCACCGACTAGTACATAGAAGGGTCATTTCGGCCAAACTATTGGGTATTGGCGTGAAGTCATAACGAAATCATATTGTCTCACCGATCTCACAAGCAAACATCTCGGTAAGACTCACATGCATCGGGGTAAGGTCTTGGCGAGTGGCTCTTATCTTCCTGAATCAAATATAAGGGGACTCTATCACAGTATTTTAGAGTGAGGTCTTGCAGTCTTTCCAACTCAAATGTTACGCTGATAGAGATATGCATCACCAGGAGAAGAAGTCTTCGGCATAATTTTCATAGAGGTTTGAAAGTTATACTAACAGAGTATGTCGGGGTGAGTCTCACCGAATGGAGCAATCTGGAGGAATGGGTTCGGCGAGACATTTGGTATCGGTATGAGTCTTCGCAAAGATTCATAGTCTTGCTGATGGAATTTTTTCATCAGTAAGATTTATTTTGTTGGTGTGAAACTCACTTGTCACGCCGAAGTATGTGTTCATTGGTAAAGGGGTGATTTGGTCTCAGTGACTAGAGAATACATTGAAGAATGCATATCAGTAAGACACAATGATATCTATGAGACATCTCCCCTACTTGAAATTGTCATAGCGACATGAAAAATAGAAGCGGTAGTCATCAATTTGATTCCAAGTGTCGGTAAGACCACAAAATGTCTTGGCGAAAGGTGTAATAAACATTGCAAAAGGACTTCACCACAGATTTGAAAATCTCTCACCGACAGGACATTTGATGCCACAGTGCCAGTTTCAAACGAGCCTTCATTCGTGCTTCATTAATGGCACGACGGGATATAATAGTGAAGGTTTAATCAATTCTTTAGTACCAAATTGATGGTAGAAGAATTGGCAAGGTGAACAGAGAACTAGGATGTCTTTCGGTCTGAGGAGCTCGAGCAGAATACTGTAAGTAATTGCATCTTAGCCTTCTAATTTTAAGTTTTGTAATCTTGAAGAATGGAGTCTTCTGGTTCTAGAAAAGCTAAGGGTAGAAAGATTTGTGAGAGTAGTCAATCAAAAGGAAAGAAACAAAAGGTTGATACAGAGCATGAGGGCACTGAATGGAGGTTAAACTAGGATCTTATTGACCAGTTACCTGGTTCAGGGCCTAAAGCCAAAATGTCCTCTCAACTTAGGGCAGAAGTTGATAAGCTAGATGATAAATCCAAGTTCATAGGTGATGTCTGGACTGCTATAAGAGGATATGAACTATTCAATTTTCACTACCATATGAGAAACCATTTTGAACCAGTCTATAATCCTTGGAAGCTGAATGTAGGGAAACTGGTGTGCCCTAATGTATTTGTGAATGCAGAACTAGTGAAATTGCTTGCAGATCATTATGATCCAAAACATAAGGATATATGTGACCCATCTG
Source organism: Sequoia sempervirens (assembly GCA_007258455.2). Classification (NCBI taxonomy): domain Eukaryota; kingdom Viridiplantae; phylum Streptophyta; class Pinopsida; order Cupressales; family Cupressaceae; genus Sequoia; species Sequoia sempervirens. The sequence goes on from VDFB02022305.1 coordinate 25,858, forward strand.
GGAAACCATAGATATATGTGTCAAAAGAAGCAATAGGTGAGGTTTTCAAATTAGAAGGGTTTTGCAATGAAGAGATTAGTTGTGAAGAATTGGAGAAAGAATTTTCAAGAATGGATACTACTTATAAGGGCTGGAGGTTGCCAATTCATAGGATTAAATAGGGTAGCAAGCCAGATCCTCTACAAGATAGTGAGGGGACTCCTTATCATGTGGATTTGTTTGAGCCCTATATGAAGTACACATATTTCTTAGTGTGTCAAGTGTTGGGAATGGATGCCCCAGAATTCATGTCAATTGTGCCAATGATTATCACAACAGATATTCAGTATCACAATTCCAGGACATTTGACTATGCCTCATACATTTCTAAGGGGCTTGATTAAGGGTTGATGGCTTGATGTATAGGATCTAGACTAAATTGCAGTTTGAATGCTTAATTAAAAACAACTTTGTGGAATTTTAATACATGCATACACTAACAAAATTATGCATCAAACTTAAGGTGAAATAAACAGAATTGAGAGAGAAGAAGATAGAAGGTGCAAACAGAGTTTGATTATGGAGTTTGCCACAACGTGACTACGTCTCCGGGTCTGCTCCAATGGAGTGAGAGCAATCCGATTAATCTCCAAAATCAGTTACAAAAGCACCAAGACCATTCCTTTGAGCACTTGACGGCATGAGAATACTCTAGATGTATGAAAATGGCTCCAAAAAAATCTCCTAAAACTCCTCTTTGAGATCTCTGACACCTATTTCCTTGAAATTATAGGAGTTTCACACTTAGCCCTAACTATCTCCTTTCACTTGCATACAAAGTTTCCCAATTTGGTGAAAACCATAAGATTTACATAATCTCCCCATTTTTGCATAATATCTTGAAAATAACCCCCATTATCTATGTTAAATTAATTTAAGCCCCTAATTGTTTTACTCTCGGGCTATTATTGATGAGGAGGTTTTGATTTAATCTTTAAAAAGATTATTGTTTGTTTTTAATTTTTAAATTAGGAGAGTTGTTTAAAATTTATGGCTATCGGTTTTTCATCAATTATCAACACTAACCGATATCCAACTATATTGTAAAGCCATCCGATGGCTTAGCGTTGGCATAGCCTTTTGGTATCGGCCGGTGCGGGGTTCAACTCCCGCCGGCACACATTTTCCCATATTTATCAATTGTAAACTTGTCAAAACAAACCGGCTCCTATATTAAGTAAAGCAAAGTCTGTTTGGCGGAATGGTCACGCGGATATTTCGCATGGGGAAGGTTCGATGGTCGAATCCCCTCCCCAACAAATCCTTTTCTTAAAACAAACAAACAGAGTAACCGCCGGAGGATGAAGGGGGGCCACGTGGCATGCTGAGGAGGTGCCA
>VDFB02022306.1:0-19373 GCA_007258455.2 Sequoia sempervirens
CGCCCCGTTCGGAACGGGGACCCTATTTTCTTTTGCTGTGTTGGGTCCTTTTGGGCCGCCTCGTTTTGCGTGCCCCTTTTTTTTTGACATTCCGTCTAGCCGATCTTGCCCTAAAAGTTTCATCCTAACGTCGGCCATGGCTTCCCTCCTGTTTTCCTGCCCTCCGGGGGCTTGGGGATGCCTTAAGCCTTTCGGCCCTTTTGGGCGGCCCCGGGCCCCTTCGGGCCCGATAGTCCGGGGTTCCCCTCTCGGGTTTCCCTCCGGCATTTGCCGCCCTGGCGGCGATTCCCGGGCGTCTTTCCGCCCTCCGGAGCCCGCCTGACTGTTTGCCAATCCGTCGTTCTTCGGGATTTCCCGACCGGCATCCGCCCCTCCGGACCCCGGAAGCCGGAGGTCCGCCTTCGGACTTCCGTCCCTTGATTGTCGCCCGCGACGGCCATAACACGGCGGCCGTCGGGGCGCGTCGTCCCGACTTCCGGGACCCGTAGTCCCTTTCACCGCCGCCATCCAAACAAAGTGCAAAATGTAAACGGCGGCAGACTCTCCGCTGCGCCCCGCCATCCGGGACCCGACCGCTCCGTCGCCGCCGCTTTCCGAAGTCGCCAAAACTCATACGGCGGCCGTTGTCGCGCGGCCTCCCGCCCGCCGGATCCCGAGGCCTTCGTTGCCGCCGCCGACTCAAATTTGAGTCCCAACGACTTTTGGCGCGGACGTACGATGCATTAAATGCGGCATTAATGGGCGGCTGGGTATATAAACCGTGGTCCCCAATTTCATTATCAACTTTGCAAATTGAATGAATTGGAGCAGCAGCCGAATTGGAGCCCACTGCAAACTTCACCATCACGATCGTCGACCCCAGCATCGTTCTGTCAACTCTGCCTGTGCATCCCATCATCGTCCCGCTTAGCGAGTTGGAGGTAGGCCATCCTCGTTCGCTCTCCCGCTTTTTCTGATCATTTTGAGGGATTAAATGAATTGGACAAGAAATTTAAATTGCATAAAACAAACGCTCTCCCCATTGCGACCCAAACCCATGTCCTCAAATTTTCTGCGGCCCGTCAGAATCACCTTTTTTCGCCCCCCCCGGAACTTGCCCGTGTCGCGGGTGTTCTTCGCACAGGGCGAAGAACGCCCTCGAGCCCGAGACCCTCCGTTGCCGTCCGCATCCGAGCCTCGAACCCACCCACTGGAGGTCAGCCCTTCCGGGCCCGGACCTCCGGGTTTCCGGTCCTGGGCTACTTTGCCGCCGTTAGAAAAATGAAGGTTTTCCGGCTCCCTTGTTTTCACGTGCCCCGGGACCCTTCGGGCCTCGGCCTTCCGGAGTTCCGTCCCCGGAACTCCGTGATGGTTCCGCCACTGCTCCCGGCGGAACCCTGCCGGCCGCCCGAACTTCGGACCCCGGGATGTCCTTGGCCGCCGCCGTCGCCCTAACCTTATTCTTTCGCGACGACCTCCTCCGCTGATCCTTCCGCCTTCCGGGTTCCGGTCTCCCCGACGCCGCCGCTACTGAGATCATCGGTGAAATCCTCGCGGCGGCCGTCGTGCTATGCCTTTCCGACCCCGGGCCCCGTCGTCCCTTTCGCCACCGCCGTTTTCACCGCAGCAAGCATCCTACGGCGGCCGTCGGGGCGCGTCGGCCCGTTTTTCGGGTCCCGGCCCATCCTTCGCCGCCGGTGTGCAAATCATCATCAGGTAGGTTCCGCGACCTGACCCTCGCGCCGCCCCGGCTTCTGGGCTCCGATAGTATGCTCGCCGCCGCCGTTCGAAACGATCAAAACCTGCACGGCGGCCGTCGGCTAGCGGCTCCCCGGCCTCCGGGTCCCGGTGACCTGAATGCCGTCCGGTATAAAGGTTGTAGGCTAAACATAGAGCGGCCATCCTTTTGCCTTCCGGGCTCTGGCCTCCGGGCTTCCGTAGTCGGATTTCCGTCCGATGCCCGCCGCCGCCTGCTCCCTTCGCCCAGCTGCCTTCCGACCTGAAACCCCCGGAGCTCCTCAAATCAATCCAAATTAATCCGAATTGAAGATCTAATTTCGACCCACGTCCTAAATCATGCCGTTTTCCATCATGCACCCCTTAGAACATGAAAATTTGGCCAACGGATGTCTCCGGGAGCTTTCTATCGTGTTTTCCCTTCCTGACAGCATTTCTGCCAGGGAAGTCCGGCCCTCCGGGCCCGGATTCCTCAGTTGCTCTGAAGTGAAATCAATATTATCCCGTTACGAAATTTATGATGCTTTCGAATAGTTACTTGGATGATATGCTGACAATATGGACTAACATTAACATTTTTTTGGTGTTTTGCTGTGCTGACTTCGCCCTTTGCTTGCAGGATATATGGAATCGGCCGCAGGAACTTCAGGGGCCTCTGCCGAGAAGGACAAGGGTAAGAAGTCTGGAAGAGCTGTCTGTGGGAAAGACAACAAAGACCAAATAAAATTTCAATTTCAGGGTGAGCCGATCCAGTCAAAGGTCTCGACCGACTGGAAGGAGATCTCGGACACAAACATAGGCCAGGTGGACATAGATGAGTTCACCCAGAGGGTCAAGGTTGACCCTAAGACAAAGAATGCACGATTGATACGTCAAAGCAGAATTGCTAAAGCTGCTGGCTTTCCTCCCTCTCTAATAGCACCTGAATTGGTAATGGCTTGCCGAGAAGCCTACCAAATGGACACGCAGACGATCGTGGACAAGGAAGGGAACATCCTTGCTGACATGTCTCCGGAAGGAATTACAAAAACCTTCCACATTCCTACATTCCCACATATGCACGTCCCCACCTTGGAACAATGTCAGGCGGCGTGGGATGCCAATCCATTGGGCATCAAGAAGTCGATCAACATTTACTGGTTGAAAGAAAAAAGGGGCAGCGCAGCAAAGGTTCCCCAAGAGCTGTTCCGCAGCGACTTTCATGAAGACTATCACGACTTGGTGACTATGCTGAGCAGGGTCATGGGCCTCCCTACAGCCGCCTACTTCCAGGAGTGGATGGCTTACTTTATTGAGCAAATCATACGGGGAAACGAGGACGTGAAGACCAAGAGCTCGTTCGACTGGGGGAGTATTATCAGCAACTGCTTCCACGAGCAATTTGTGAATGTCAAGAAGAGCAACAAATTTTATATGACCTCGTACCTGGTGTACTCCTTGGCGGGTCAGAAACAATACAGCGGACTCTTCAGGGCGCCAGATGGGGAGCACAAACGAGGGCTCAAGCCTTTTGACCGGTATCCTCAGCTACAATACCGCCACTTCAAGAAGGAGTACTGCCGGGTCAATGATGCCTTCATGGGCCATATTATCAGATTGATAGCCGGGGACTTCGAGAGAAGGGTATCTCACAGCGCCAGGGCCCTCCTAAAGGAGTATGCCTTCCTGTTCATTCAGTTCCCTAAGTTCACTTACATCCGTGCCCAGGGGTTCACAGAACGGCCGAACAAGTTGCCCAGATACCCAAATGACAGGATTATTCTCCTGGAGCTTTCCCGGCAACTCCAACATATTCAGGCAGTCTACAACCAGAAGCACGTAGCAGGGATCCCTTATCCCATGATCCTCGGCCAGGGCCAGTATCGACTGCAGACCTCTCAGTGCGCCGGCAACTCAGAAAAGGAGCTCAAAGAATATAACTTTGAGTGGTGCACGGCTCGCCCTCGAATGGACCCACACGGTCATATCAGGAAGGCGCTGGGATCAGTATACACCCACAAGCATCATATAGAAGATTTCTGGGCGGATTGCAAGGATGATAAGGAGGTCCGCCAGAGGCATTATATGCGAATGACAGTGCAGTTTCTGAGGAGAGTACAACTATTTCCGGTGCCAGACCAACTTGAGGAAGATGAGTCCACCCTTGTGCACCCAAGGTACCCTGCGGTTGCCGACCTGGCGATCCCCTCCATCGACTGGGATGAGCAAGAGGTCGAAGACCTAGATACTATCACCCAGCCTATCATTGCTCGCACGAAGGAATGGGTCGATGGAAAAGTGGCACTGCTAAAGCAAAACGGGATGGCTTTGACGTATGAAGCAACCAAGAGCGAACCGAGCGCCACGGAAGAGGTGGCCGCCTCTCCATCAGCCGGTGAGACTTCCAAGTCTCCCCCCATCACCAGGTCCCAGAAAAGAAAGGAGGCAGAAACGGCTCAGTCTACGGACCCAAAGGAGCAGGTAACAAAGGATACGGGAGGCTCATCTCCCAAGAAACTCAAAAGGACGGTAGTCACAACGGGGACGCAGCCTCCTTTGCTCCTTCCTGCCCCGGCTGGTGCGCTGCCCACTTCTCAGGCCGCCATTGCCTCATCTCCACCGGCGGTGGACATTTCTGTCCACCTTGCCTCTTCGCCCCCGACCGGGTCCATAATCAACATTGATTCCTCCTCCAGCATGACTACTTCCCCTTCCTCTGCTGCCCCCATGTCCCCCATCACCTCCCTGCCTCTGGCAACTATACCGTCGCCTATTCCCCTTTCTAGCGTGCCCGAGGCCATTACACGGCACCTGCAGAGTCTTCCTCCTGAGCTCTCGCAACTCCTAATGGACCCCGCTCTCCAAGCAGCCTTGGCCCAGGCCCTTGCAACATCTCAGCCTTCGCAACCACCAACAGGTCCGCCGGCCATGGAGGCCACAATGCAGATTTCCAAGGAGATGGATGGCTAAGAGCAGGAAACTAAACATCGAAGGCCGATGGTGTTACAAACAACTGAAGTGGCTTGTCGAACTCATCGGCTCGGGATTACCGGAAGAAAGGCAGGATCCTCGAAGCCGAGGGGAACCGGAAGAAGGTATGTCTGAAGTGTGGGTCTTCGGGGGCGAGGAGGAAAAGGGTGGCTCGGCAACCATTAAGGAGGAGAACGAAACGACGATGTTATGGTGAACGAAAGAACAACAAAACGATAAAGGGATATCGTGAGGCTAGAGGCCGGTGGCGAAGTCAGGACTGAAGACGCTGAAGAGTCGATAAAGGCTCGGAGCCGGATCCTTCACAGAACCCCATTAAGCACCTCGTGCTTTATCAAGATTCTGACGAGGAGGAGGATGCTGCTAGGGAAAAGGAAGAACTTGAAAAGGAAAAGGAGGCAGAAGTCTTGCCTTTAACTGAGACGGGTGAGGGCAGCCATGATACACCCGAGGATAAATCCGCCATGCCCAACTGGCTGGAAAAGCAACTTGAAAAGACCACTCCTGTCCTGAGCGACCCAAGGTCGAGATTGGAGGCCATCTTGGCTCGATCTCTGGCCACACCAAAGAAGGAAAAGAAACCTAAGGTCCGTTCCAGGGTGACCATGGACGCTTCTGGCTCCCGAGCAGCACAAATAGCAACGCCAACTATTGGCCAGGCTGGGGTAAGTTACAACATCTCCACGATCGACCTCGGGACAGCCACCAGGGAACAGAAGGTTGGACATCTGGAGGAGTCAGTGGCTACGGTAGTACATCTTATTAAGCAGGATAAGATCACCAAGGACGAGTTAAAGGCGCAGGTTGCTGCCCTAACGGACTACATCCAGCAGTGGTCTTCAATCGACGACCTCCCCACTACCTCTACGGCCGCGCCGCAGCTGCTCTCCAAGGAACAAATAGATAAGCTGGAAAGGAGGAAGAATCTGGAGAAGACCACGGAGGACTGGTTCCAGCAGGTTACAAAGGTCGGAAACATAGGGATCGGCTTGGCTGTGCGGATAGCCAACAAGTTCCTGGACCTGGTTCAATCCTTGGAAAGCACAAGAAAGCTCTGCACCGACTTCCCTGCAATCTACGACTCTGCCTTCCCGAAGGTTGAGACCATCCTCCGAATGCCGGAAAGCACGTGGGAAGAGAAACTAGAATTGAAGAAGGAAGATCACTGGCTGGTAGACATATGGCGTAGGGATCTCATCAACCGAAGGGAGAGGATGGAGCAGATCCAGAACAGGGTTGATCCAGATATTGCATGGATCAAAGAAATCCGAGCGGAATGCACCGAGTACCTCAAAATGATAACTGGCTATGATATGCCCATGGTGCCGTTGGATGCGGAAAAGGTTAGGTCATACTTTGAGGAGAGAATGAAGGACGGGACAGCCAGAGATATCACAACGGACTTCTTGAGTTTCGCTGCCCGTGCCTTCGATAGATCAGAGCTCTTTAGAGATCAGGGCTCAAAGTATGATGAGGACTGGAAGCGGTTGGAGGAGAATGCCAAGGAATGGAGCTACCAGGCATTGAGATGCGAAGTCCTCGAGGTGGACAAGCTCCAGGCCGTCATCCTCAAGCAGATTGAACACGCAGCCTCCGAGGAGCATCCAGACAGCCCAGCCAAAGAAGAAGACCTCCCAGAAAGGTAGCTACAGCCAAAGGAACAGCAATCAGCTACAGGACAAAAAGCAAATAGTGTCATTCACTAGATGACAAAATAGGGAAAAGATAGAACATGTTTTAAAATTGTAAATCTATTTGGGGGTAGGTGAAACCCTATTTTGTAATGAATCTTGGCCATTCATTTAACTTTTGAAACACTATAAATAGAGCACTCCCCTCATTTGCAAAAGTGAGAGTTGAGTTGTTGTAAAAACATGCTGCTGAAATATATGAGAAATAGCATTGACTTGGTGCATTTCCTTGTTTTATCTCATGTTAATTGATTCATTTCTCCAACCTTATATGTTAGCTTAGATCTCTTTGCTGTTTAGTTAGCTGTTCATGCTATTTGGATAACTTTAGGAATGCTGTTGACTGTTCATGAAAATTCCTGCTTTGTTGATAACTCCTTAGTCCATACTTTTTGCTGTTTGCTGAAGGTAGATAGCTTTGCAAAGTTAGCCTGGACCTGATTTAAGCTGCCTCAAACACTTATCTTTAATTCATACATGTATGTGGTGAATGAAGGATACAAATCTGCAGCCCTTAGGAGATTGCACAACTCCCATGATATTGTGAAATTTCTGGTTAAGTGGGAGATTGTTTGAAGGAATTGTCCACTGCAGGGACTCCATTATCACTGTTCACAGCAAGCTTTAAGCTTAGGAACTTTTCTTTCCCTTTGCTCCTTTTTACTTTCTTTAAGAATTGAACAACACCAAGGTTCATTATACCTTATAAAGCTGAATCTAATAACTAGATGGAATTCGAGATTGCTATTTGAACCTACAGCCAACACCCGAATGCTTTCATGTTAAGAACTCCTCTTTTGAAGATCCTACTCCGTCTTTCACATCCACACTTCGTATTCCCGTAAGGCCGCCTTGTGATTCCAGCAAATCACATCAAACTACTGAGGTATCTAAGCATTGTCATGACCTGACACCCGAGAGACCTTGGGATAGTGTTCTGCAACTCGATTGTGGGAGATTGTCTTTCAAGAGAGGTAGTGCACTTATGCACTGCCTGTGTTGAGAAGTGCATAAAAACACCATCAACAAAACCCTCATTTTCCCTCATCATGACAAGTTGATTTGTCCCTCCAACATAGCATTTATTGCTCTCTTTTTCTTGTCCCCCTCTATAAATTTATTGCAAAATTTGAATTCAAATTCTCCCTCTCATGGGAACTCTTCCCAAATTTTGTACATCCATTGGCCTATCATCACTTGACAAGTGGCCTATTCTCATTGGTGGATCTTTAGTCCCCCATTCACCCTCTTGGCCAATCTCTCAACAAGAAAATCTATAAAAGAAGGCCTTAATCCTCATTCATCCATCCACAACTTTTATGCAAGGTTACTCTCTTGGTTTGAGAACTCATCTTTCCCATCATCTCCATTTGCATTTCATCATTTTGGCTTCTTAGCAAGGGTTTGGAAAGGGTCACTAGCACATGTGACACCAATCCAATATGGAATAGGTGATTATCTTTCTTTTTGAAATGTCTTCTTGATGTTGTTTTTGTTACTTATGGCATTTCTTAGCATAGATATCTTATTTCATAGAGGTATTTGCAGATTTGTATGTTTAGACTAATTCTCCCAATGGGTATTTGAGGTTGGTCTTACTTGCAGATTTAGGGTACTTCATTGTGGCGCTAGAAGGAGGGCTGACTTTGTGTGGTAGAACTATGATCATAAGCATGTTATAATTTGGTGTTTGAAAATGGCTTTCTATTTTGATTTCTTCTCTATGTTGAATAGATAAAACCATTATAATTTGGTGTTTGAAAATGGCTTTCTATTTTTATTTCTTCTCTATGTTGAATAGATAAAACCATGAGTAGATCATAATTAATGTGTCTTCTTTGATTTGGCCTTTTCGGAAAACTGGATTATTTAGCCATTCTAAGGATCATCTGTTCAAATGGTAGATTGCTGTTAAACTATAGATTCAAAGAAGAGTGAAATTGGTAATAGCATAACTGTTTTCACTGTTATTCCCCGCTAGTTGCATTGGCTTGATAGTTGTGTTTGATGTGTGTCTATACCCACAGAGCATAGATATCCATTGCATAGACCTCCATTCACTGGCAGATCAGTGCTAGTGGAGAACACCAAAACTTGGATAAGCTGATAATAAATACCGCATATGCTCATCTAGCTTATATGAGCTCCTTGGATTATGAACTATTTAGTGTACCACGGAATGCTTATTATCTTCACTCAATAATCTTATAATTTTATCTAATTGAAATCTGTAGGTACTAAAATGTATTCATAACCTACTTTTGTTTTGTAAACTAGGCTTTTATGATCAGGTATTACAACACTTAATCTCTACTGTCCAATATACAAAGTTCTTAAGCCTCGTGTCTATAATACTGAGTACTATTTCATCTCAGGTATCTGGTCTTATGATATTAACTGATTTCCATGTATGGTACGTTGAAGATTTCTATAAGAACAATGGCAAGTGGCCTATTTTCGATATACATGGCTGCTTATCCTTAGAAGGTTATTAATCAATTCCAGTATGTGGGTCTCCCTGTCTAATGGCTATCATCATTGCAGAGACCTCACATTTAATGACTAGGTTGAAACTGAATGACGGCCTGCGCCTTACAAGTATTGATGATAATAACCAGATTTGTGATTAGCTTCACCTTTTGCAGGATGGTTGTGGGCCCTTGAAATGAAAAGTTTTTGTCTTATCTGTTTATTCAGAGGAGAATGTGCAGGCGCAAGAAGGGTGAATGTTATCCCTAAGACCACATTTCCATGAGCCATTATGTCAACAGTTCACGCACCTTGTCCATGCTTCCACGCCCTTCTATTAACAATTCATGCACCTTGTCCATGCTTCCACGCCCTTCTGTTAACAATTCATGCGCCTTGTCCATGCTTCCACGCCATTCTGTTAACAGTTCATGTGTCTTGTCTATGCTTTCAAGTTGGAATTCGATTGTAGGTTGCTAAAGCATAGGAAATGAATTTGATTTCAATATCATGCTCTATGATTTCAGACAATTCATGTGTCTTGTCTATGCTTTTACAATTGGAATTTGATTGTTTATGAGATAGACAGAAGTTGGCGCTGGTAGAGGATGTCTCTGATATTTACACCTGCTAATAGTTATTGGCTGTCATTGTGCATGTATCTCTAATATTTGTTCATTGTGTCTATGATATTTACACCTACTAACAGTTATTGGCTAGTACCTTTTCTTGATTCAATATTTACGGCTGCAGGTAAGCATTAAAAGATGACTCTTTTCAAACTACATGGCGTATTGACAACAATATGAATCTGATTTGAGCAATCTAAATTCAACGACCCATCACATTCTCTCTGTTGTTTAAAAAGTACACTGGACTTTCTTGAGGGGATTTTGAAGATACATTTATGAGATGAGCAGAAAGAGAGTATGTTGGTAAGGATTTATTGAACATCACTGTTAAAATTCTAGTGTACGCCTTCCTTTTGAGGATCCCTAGGTTCATGCGCTTGATCTATGCGTCCCTGGTTACAAGAAGTTGGCAGAGTCCAATAAATTCATAGTCGTTAGTGGGAGAGATTAAGAATATGCAGCTGTGATGGGAATATGTGAGGGATAAGAACAGTGGTTCTTAATTTCAAAAGAAAACTCTGTCATTTTCACTAAATTATCACTAACCTTTTTACTACACTTACTGGTTTTTTCTTTTTTTGGTGAAAGCTAAGACAAAAAATTTCTTTAAGTGACCAACTTTGACAGTGCTAATGACCAACTTTGATACTTGTTCCTCTTTAAGGTTTGAAGGAAGGTCTCTCACGAGTATGATATCTTCTCCATAAAGTCAAAATATAGTCCACTTATGGATGCTTTCTTTTAATATAATACTCATCTAAATCATTGTTCTTCCAAAAAGAAATCATGTTATTTGGAGTTAATGAGGATTTAATGTCCTAAATCTCACTTGATTGTCTTTTTATGGAATAGGAAAAACGAAGGTGAAAGTCAACAAAGGTACAACATGAAAACGAAGGAGGCACAAGGTACAAATGAAGGAAAGCAAGGAGAAGGCTAGCAAAGGAAAACAAAAGGAGGAGGATTTTTTTTTGAAAACTCAAAGTGTTTTTAAACACTTTAAGTGTTTGTTTAACACTTGTTCACGAAGTTGTTTATCTTTTCGTTTTAGGACACTAATTTTCATTTGGGTTTAAAAAGAACACTTTTTTTTTTTTTTTTGGCAAAAGCTAAAACGAACTTTAGGATCACAACTTACTAGATTTTGTTTGAGGTTAAAAATTGAACAATCAAAACTCACACTTCATCTTGGTGCTTAAAACGAACTCACAATTGCTTTGGAAGGATAAAATGAATGTGTGTTTTCTTTGTTTTGTGGTTACTTACTTAAACTAAAGTCATTGAGAAGGACGTATGCGCTTCCAAGCGATCTTGAGAATCAGAAGGCCTTTTTGGTGATTTTGGCATAAGATAAAGTGATCACCTCCACACTTCGGTTTGGGCTTAAAATTAAACAACATATTGTGCGAGTGTGATTAAACATGTGGCATGTGTTCTCCCTTTGTTTCTAAACAAAGGTTGATCGAACTATGAGTGTGTTTTTTCCACTATTGTCTATCCTAGAGGGCCTGCCTTGGGGGAAAAGTACTCACCCAAGGGAACGACTCAACCGGTAACACTCTAAAGCCAAGAGTATTTCCAGCCGGGATATAAATGTGGGTATTGGAAGAAACACCAGTATCACGCGGTTGATTCCGACAAGATGGATCCAAAAGGGGACTCTTGTCGTATGGGTCAATCTCCACGAACGGAAAGTCCTTACTAGAACCCATGTACTAGAATTTTCCAAAATCCTTAATCTATTTGTTGGTGCAAGAATGGTCGTTCTGAAGCCACCCCACACTTTTACGGTGGAAAACATGCCATGGGAGTTTCATGGGTGTTGATGCTTGGCTGCCCCATATAAGTGAGTGTCATGGAGGGGAGCCAGTGGGGTCAAGCATCTAACCATTCGCTAAAGATAAGCGTAGCTAGACTTGTCCAAGTGGGGATTCAACAAATATTGTCCTACACATCCATAGGGTTTGTACTTGTCTTGGTTTGAAAACACAGTGTTGTATTCGAAAACATTTGCAAACAAACACTTAACAATATCATTCAAATTTCAAACCCTTTTGGAGATAAATGCCATTGACTCAATCCATATGTTATTGCTTTCCCTTGGGATTCACATCCTTAGAGGTTTCTAAACATTGGATTATATCTCAATTTGTCTCCTTAAGTAAACAATAGGAAACCCTTGCCTTAAGTTCATTAAATTTCCACATAACATATCTTGTGGAGTTTGAAGAAATTAAGACATTGGACATCTTACTTTGAAAACTTAATCAAAGAAAGTGTTTTTGGTAAAATAAAACCATTAAGAAAAGCTAAGAAAAATGAATATTCATGTGTGATTGGAGACTCACAAATCCCAAAGCAAAAATTATTGGAAATCCAAAAATGAATGTTCAAATGAAATCATTTCTTGGTTACAAAGGTCTTTAGGAAGCATATGCATGCTCTTCAATACCTAGGTCTAGGAAAACAAAGTGTCTTTTTTAGGTTCACCTAAGGATCAAAACAAATCAAACCTCTTTCATCCATCTTTCAAAATGTCAAATCCATCTCACAAATCATCTTTTGGAAAATCTTGAAATTATCCTTGATACTAGGCTTTGTGGAAAAAAATCAAATCATCCAAAAACATTGTGACCAAGTCCTTGAAAACGTTTATCAAAACACCTTTGGCTAGGCATGTGTAGATGCATCCTTTTGCATATACTTAGTCAAAGTTATCAAAATCATCTTGTCTAACTTAGTGTATGTGGATGAATCCTTCTTCATATACTTAGTGAAACTATCATTTTATAGGTGTGGGTAGATGCATCCTTCTCCTCACACATATCCGAAATCATCATCCTTTGAACAAAACTATCCCTTAGATCATTATCAAACATCTTAGGGTCCTTTTTTTCAAAATCCAAAACAAAATCAAAATCAAACTCAAGGAAAAAATCCAAAATCCGAAATCCAATCAAATTCAAGTCCCAAAGCCTAGTGTCTCATTCAAGACTTATCAAAAGCCAAAACATTCATATCATTCATCATCATATCATCACCTTTGATCCCCAAAAAGCATCCTAAAACTTTCACTTTCGGACATAAAATAGAGATTAATCCAAAGAATCAAGAGATTCATCTCCCATATTCTATAAGATTGATCCCCGTTTTATGGTTCTAACTAGATCTCAATACAAGAAGAGTATGGAAGCCAACAAAGAAACACCTGCTTCAAGTGATCTTAGCCAAACCAATCCTGAAATGAATCCCATTGGGGATAGAAATCTCACAATTAGCCTTCCAACATCATCGCAAAACCCACAAGAGGAAACCCAAGGGGAGGATCTTACCTTTGGAATGTCTCATGAAGAAATAGCTAAAATGCTCCAAAATCCGAACAACCATAGAATCATCAACATCATGATGAGACTTAACCCTTCGTTGTACATGCTTGAACTAGCAAAACAAGGGGCTAAGTTGCCTTTGGATTTTGATGTGAGCACTATAGTAGAGACATCTTTTCCACCAATCTCATCCACCATCCCCATTTCATCTACACCCCCATCTCAAAACGTCACGGAAAATATCCCGCAAATCACAAAATCATTTGCTCCAACTCAACCCAACGTTAACAAGGGAAACACATTTCTTAATGCTCTTCAATCACATCCCCTTGTTAATAATCAAAACTTGGACATAAACACCACATTGGAACAAAACATCCCCCATAACCCATTACAAAAAAATGTTCCTCTCACTTTACATTATGACCCATCATCAACATCTTTTCACGGAGCACCTCAAATCCCCCTCCTCACAAATTCACAAGAGGAGGGAGATATGTTCGGACTAGGGGGAATTTTCAACACCACAACACTCTCCCAAGGATTCACCCCCTTACATTTCCACCTCTCCCACCATCACCATTGTCATCTACACCACTCCTTGGTTTAGGGCTTCCCCCTCTACTGAGTATCAATCAAAACAACATCCCAACCATCAATCAAAACATTTTTCCAAAAGTTCAAAACTTATTGTTGACATCACAACAGCAAACGACAAACACACAAGCAATGGCAACATCATCAAACACCCCCACAACATTGCAAAGCATGGTCTCTCAAGGGCCAATCACATCAATGACGCCACTTACCACATCAAGAACACCATCCACCAATCAAGTAATCAACATGACAACACCATCCAACAACTAAATAATCAACACAACATTATCACTCACCACAAAGACCATTCCAAATCCACCACCACCAACGTTCACCACATCAAACCAACTCGACGCAGCATTACAAGTCGCTTTTCAAAGAGGATACCAACAAGTGCATAAACAAAAATCCGTACAACAAGCCGCTCAAGCTGCGCAAGCTGCCAAAGCTACACAAGCTGCATTACAAGTGCAACAAGCACAAAAATCCCAAGCTTTATTGCAATAGCAACAACAACAAGCCGCCCAAGCTGCACAAGCATTGCAAGCACAAAGAGTCACTCAAGCACAAATTTTATTATGGCAACAAGCTGCACAAGCACAAGCCCAAGCTCAAGCTCAATCTTAATATCAAGCACAACAAGCACAAGCTCAAGCACAACTTCTTGCACAACTAGCACAAATGCAAGCATATCAGCAAGCACTAAAGCAATACCAAGAGCAGCAAGAAGCAGCATAATTGGTAGCCCAACAACAAGCATTGTGGGAGCAACAACAAGCAGAATAACAAGTGTTGTTAGAACAACAACAAGCACAACAGCAAGTGCAACAACAAGTACAAATCCTAGCACAACAACAACAATAGCAACAACAAGCATTGTTCATCCAAAAGCAAGTAGAAGTCTACTTTGCCTGCCACAACATACCAATACCATTGAACAATGCACCAACCAACCCATCCATCCAAACCATGATTGAAACACCTCAAAACACATTCATCCCACTCCCTGATCCGCAATGTGATGTAACAACACAACTCAGGTTGTTATCACAACAAGTGCTCGACCTTCAGTCGGGGCGACCAACCAAAACATCAAGCAACTTGTGTCCCTATCCATTTGATAGGAGCTTAGAAATGAAACCATTCCCCAAGGGATTTGAGATCCCCAAATTTGACAAATATCGAGGGATGGGAAACCCTAAAGATCACATTAGGGAATTCTAGGTTCATTGTATGGAGGTCGCATATGACGATACTTATCTGATGCGGCTATTCCCTAGGAGCTTAGTAGGCAATGCTATAGAATGGTTCTCTCACTTACCTTCAGGCATTAGGACATTTGAAGAAATTAGAGATGCATTCATTAATAATTATGCATGTAACATTACAATGGATGTTAGTCTCAAAGAACTATAGGCTCTGAAACAAGGAAAGAATGAATCTTTCGCTTCATTCCTTCAACGATGGTGATCCAAGGCCAATCGGAGCAAATGGACCATGCCAGAAGAACAACAAGTGTGCACCATCATCACCAACCTTGAAAGCCGCTTGTCATTTCATCTCAAGGTTCAAGGAATCATCACCTATAATCAACTGATCTCCAAGGCGCTTAGCATCGAAAGAGCCCTTGCAACCCAACCCCCCGAATCAATGTCATATCATGAACCGCAAAACAACCGGCCATCATCTAATTACAATGATAAACCCCGTACATGGGCGAGAAACAAGAACATCACTAATGATGGCATCATCGATGCCAAGGTTTCCATTAGTGGTTCTTGTCAAAACACACCTACACAACAAATCCAAACACCACATCAAAACACTCATCACACAATGCATCAACCCAACAATAATCCCACAATCAATAACCTCAATGACCAAAGAAGAACACCTCAACGCAAAACATACCCCAAACAAAAATACACTACTTTGGGGGAACCACTTGAGGACATCATGAAAAAGCTAATCGACGAAAAACTCATCCAAGCTCCTACATTTGAGAATTATCAAGAACCTAATGTCAAAACTCCTTGGTACAATGAAAATCAACTATGTGAGTTTCACAAAATCAAAGGCCACACCACAAACAATTGTATGAGACTCAAGAACATCATCCAAGATCTCATCAACAAAAGAATCATAAATGTGGAAACACCTACTAGGAATTAGGATCTTATAATCTACACAAATCCGATGCTGAATCATGGCAACAAAGGGAATAACAAGGATAAAGGAAAAGGCAGTGTAAATCATGTATACAAAATAGTCGTTGCCTCCCTAAATGAAGATTGCATAGTCATCACCATCAAGGGCGCTCATGTCGAAGACTGTGGAGTCACCATAAGAGGCAGAAAAGTCACCATTGCAGGATCATCCCAACCAAATAGAGTCCCTACATCAAGAGCCATTATGTATAGCTACAATGTTGTATACCAACTCAAAAGAATTCAACACACATCTCCAATCATACAGGTTGTTAAAAATCTCATCAGCATAAAAGATCGTGAGGAAGCATTAGTAGCCTCCATCACTATCCTAAATAAACCACCGATGCTGAGGAACAATTCAAGCCTTATGGTGAAACATCATAATGCACCTAACTCTATACGTTTTCTAACCAGATTTTCCACCTTAACCATCTCATAATTCGCACTTCACTTGGAGGTCATTGTAACAATAGAAAATCAAAAGGGTCTTGGTGGATGGAGGCACAGGTTTGAACATCTGTTCTCTTAGCCTTATCAAGCAGTTGAAAATATCAGAAGATTCCATCGATAAAGGCAAGGGAATCACAATAAGAGCATATGATGACCAAGAAAGAGTGTCTCAGGGCACAATTAAGCTCCCTATCCAAGTAGGGCCAATACTCATGGAAACCACATGTTAGGTCTTAGACCTCAAATTGTCATACAATATCCTCCTGGGACACCCATGGATTCATGCGATGAAACCCGTAGCATCAACCTTCCACCAATGTGTGAAATTCACACATAATGGACAAGAGGTTACTCTCCTTAGCAAGATCATGAGCCATTTTATCTTGCAAAACCTTGAAGCCAAATATTACACAAATCCCCAAGTGCCAAAAATGATGAAGACCCCATCATCATACATCGATCCGCCACTCTCATCCCACTTACGTGACAAAAGACACCCTCCATTCCCACCATATCGATATCAAGCTCATCATCTGGGAGGCGGTTGTGGAAGTTATAGGCTCCCTAACAATGCTTTTGTGATAGGAGAGTTACCACAATCTCCAAGATCACGAGGACACCCACAAGAAAATCAAGCTCCCACATCACAAACCTATCATCAAAAATATCCTGAATTCACAAGATGGGGAGACCTTGGCCATGAGGTAATTGAAGTAGATCCATCAAACATGTTGTATCAAGATGAAAGATCGACAGCTAATCTACCAATGGATGAAAGAAGCAAAGGCCTACACATGATGCTTGTGATGGGCTATGACCGCAATCAGAGACTGGAACAAAATGACAATGGGCTTATAATACCTATTATGCCAGAAACGTGACCCATAACAAATCTTGGTCTTGGATGTGCCACTCCGAGAATAACCATGCATTAGTAGAGAGTCCCTCGGTTAGAATGGTTACGTCTCTCATCGACCGGTAATAGTACGACTATACGCGCGATAGTCGCGGTAGAGGCGGCCTAATTTTTATGGCAGGCCCTACATTAGTGGCGATGATGAAGATACCTTATCCAACCTACCTGGGATTTGTTGAAGATACCACCACGTGTATGATTAGTACCATATCCTTTGAACCAGATAGTTAAAATCATGAGATCCACTTAGTCTACCCCCAACTGATCAACTATGACCAGCAGCGAGGACCACGGTTCGATACATTCAAAATGATAAAGCTCTGGAATTCTAATGAGTTGAGGGATAACATTCCAGATGGAGATCACAAGGCAGGATTCATAATGGAGTTGGACACACACACCTATTACGGGAAAATGATTGAATCCTTTAGTCGCAAAAGTGAGAAACTAAGAATCATATCCAAGTCCTTGAGTGAAAACCACACCGTGGCACTTTCCGACAAGAAAATAGTAAAAAGAAAGGATACTCAAAGCGGTGAAAACCTCTTTGGATGCACAGGATGAAAGTTCAATCTTCCCTAAGAGCTTTATTCATCAAGTAAAAGCGATCTTAGTAGAAAAAATGCAACCGTCGATGACCTGAGGAGCAGAGAGAGGAGACCCGCATATCACATTCATGCGAGGATCACTGTGTATTATTAGAAGAGAAAACTCCTAGCATTCCTAAGGGGAAAGACAAAATAACTTCAGGTTGCCTCTTGATATGCAGGACTTGATCCAAAGATTGTGGTCCACCACCTAGCAATGTATCTAGATGCAAAACCTGTTAGAAAAAAGCTTCAAAAAATGCATCCTCAAATTGCTTTGTTAGTCAAAATGGACTCAAAAAGCTATTAGACATTGGATTCATCTGACCAATTGATTATCCAGAATGGGTATCGAACTTGGTACTTGTTTCAAAACCTGATGGAGCTATCAGAATCTGTACAAATTTTAGAGATTTGAACAAAGCATGTCCCAAGGATGACTTTCCACTTCCCAATATTGATATGATAGTGGACATGACAGCAGGGCATGAGATGGTATCACTAATGGATAGATTTTCAGGATACAACTAGATTATGATAGCAAAAGAAGATCAACACAAGACAACTTTTACTTGTCCGTGGGGGACCTATTGCTGGAACATGATGCCATTCGGCCTAAAGAATGCATGAGCAACATATCAACGAGCCATGACATTGATCTTCCATGACATGATTCACAACATAGTTGAAGACTATGTCGACGAAATCCTAGCCAAATCAAGAAAAAGAAAAGATCATATAGCAACCTTAAGTGCTATCTTTGACAGATTGGAGGAATACAAAGTTAGACTAAATCCCAAGAAGTGCATCTTCAGCATACAATCAGGTAAACTTCTAGGATACATAGTGTCCATGAGGGGTATCAAGGTGGATCCGAAAAAAGTAAAAGTAATCCTTGAGATGGAAGCACCAAGGAACTTAAAACAACTAAGAGGCCTCCAAGGCAGGCTCCAATCCATCAGAAGGTTCATAGCACAACTGGCAGACAAGCAGAACCCATATTCCCACCTACTCCATAAAGGGGTATCATACAAATGGGATACAAAATGCGAAGAGGCATTCAATAAAATAAAGGAATATCTACTAACACCGCCAGTATTAATGCCACCCATCCCTAAGAAGCCATTGATCTTATATGTATCAGCAACAGCAGCAACCCTT
Source organism: Sequoia sempervirens (assembly GCA_007258455.2). Lineage (NCBI taxonomy): Eukaryota > Viridiplantae > Streptophyta > Pinopsida > Cupressales > Cupressaceae > Sequoia > Sequoia sempervirens. Next base: position 18,729 of record VDFB02022306.1, read on the forward strand.
GGAGCTCTCCTAGCTTAGCATGATGAAAACGGAATGGAGAGGGCCATCTACTATATTAGCAGGACAATGGTGGGTCATGAGCTAAATTACTCATTCATTGAGAAAGCATGCCTCGTAGTAGTGTTTGCATCCCAAAAATTTAGACACTACATGTTGGCACACAAGATCAAGCTTATTGCCAAAATCGACCCCCTTAAATATCTCTTATCCAAGGCAATACTCACGGGAAGAATGGAAAAATGGGTAATGATACTGTCAGAGTATGACATCGAGTATGTAGAGAGGAAAGCAATCAAGGGACAGGTTATTGCAGATCAACTAGCAGAAGCACCCATTTATTATGAGAATCCTCTTGTATCTGAATTTCCAGACGAATCCATCTTTAACCTCAATGTAGCTGACCATTGGAAACTATACTTTGATGGTTCATATACACAACATGGATTAGGAGCTAGTGTCTTCTTCGTCTATCCATAAGGGGACTGCATACCTAAGTTATACAAATTGGCATTTCCTTGCACTAACAACATCGTGGAGTACAAGGCTTTGACTATAGGTCTCAAAATAGCATGCAATGGAATATCATAGCTCTCAAGGTATATGGAGACTCTCAGTTGATCATAAATCAGGTCAATAATGAATATC
>VDFB02022307.1:0-31973 GCA_007258455.2 Sequoia sempervirens
TGATTTAGTTGATCAATTCAATATCCAGATCCACCCTACTCATTATTTTCTCCAACCTTTCCTTCCTATTGTCAAAGTCGCCCCACCGCACATCCATCAACCAATGATCGTCCTTGTTGAATGCCAGCTCCTTCTCCCACGTGGCTCTCGACAACTGAAGGATAGCTTTGATCCTAGGGAAGGTGGAGTCGTAGGTTGCAGGGAAGTCGGTGCAGAGCTTCCTTGTGCCTTCCAGAGATTGCAATAGGTCCAAGAACTTGTTGATTGTTTGCACAACCTAACTAATCCCCATGTTTTCGACGTCCAAGACCTGTTGGAACCAGCTTTTTGTGGTCTTCTCCAAGTTCTTTCTTCTTTCCATCTTATCAATCTGATCCTTAGATAGTAGCTGGGGTGTGGCTATGGATGTAGTAGGCAGATCGTCCACTAAAGACCATTGTTGTATATATTTTGTCAAGGCTACCACCTGTGTCTTGAGCTCATCCTTCGAGATCTTATCCTACTTTATCAGATGTACCACTGTGGCCACTGACTCCTCAAGGTGTGCTACCTTTTGTTCTCTAGTGGTGGTTCCTAGATCCATGGTGGAAATGTTTTAAGTTACCCCCTCTTAACCTATTACAGGTGTTGCTATCTGCATAGTCCGAGATCCAGAGGCATCCATCGTTACTTTGGATCTAATTTTTGGCTCCTTCTTCTTCGTTGTAACCTGAGCTAGAGCAAGGATAGCTTCTAGTTTTGCTTGTAGGTCCTTTAGCACAAGAGTTCTTCTCTCAAGTTCCTCCTGTAGCCAATCAGGCAAGGCAGACTTGCTCTTTGGTGATCCACGATCACCTTCACCCCTCTTAGTCAAAAACCTCCATTTCTTTATCTTCTGAGGTCCTTCCTTTTGGGTTGCATCCTCCTCTTCTTCTTCGAAGTCTTGGGCGAACACGAGGCACTTGATTAGAAGCCTGGTGGACAGTTGCTGCATGGGGCTCTCTTTTCTCACTGTCTCTTCTTCTTTCTTTCCCTCAACATGCTCAACTCTGTGCATAGTTTCTTTGGATGGTTTATCTTCGAGGATCTTGACAACTTGGGTTCTTCCCTCAAGTAATTCTTCTCTTGGACTATCTTTTGGGGGATACTCTTCTTCCTCATGGGGTGACTTTTCTGCTTCCGCCTTGGTGTCCTTCAGCTATCGGGCTAGCTCTTCTTCGAGATCATCATCAAAGGTCTACACAATGGCCCTCTCACTGTCATCCACCTCATCCCCACTCTTGGAAGAGCATGTTCCTTCTTCCTCATAAGCCACCCTGTCAATGGTTCGGTGTTCATACTCTAGGTGTTCGTGATATTCGTCGGCCTCCTCTACAAAGGGCTCTGATGCCTCCCGCTCTCGTTCCTCCCACTCCTTAGAAATTAGCACGGTGGCTTCCATAGCTGGTGGCCCTTTTGGCAGTTGTGAAGGCTGAGTAGTAGCGAGGACTTGCGCAAGGGCTGCTTGAAGAGTGGGATCCATTAGGATCTAGGAGAATTCAAGGGGAAGATTCTGCATATGTCTCGAGAGGGCCTCAGGTATGGTGGAAGTGGGAACAGGTGCCGTCATCGTAGCTAAAGGGAGTGATGTAGATGGTGACATGGTAGTGGAAGAAGGGGGAGTGGTTATGGCAGAAGAAGAGTCAACAACTATTACGGACTCAGCCAGAGGTGAAGGGGTGAGATGGACAGAGATGTCAACTACTGGCAGGGATGTGGCAATCATGGCTAGAGAGGTAGATGGTGCAACAGTAGGGGAAGGGAGAGCCAAGAGGGGCTCCAGTTAGTTCATACTCTTTGCTTCCTACTCTTGGGTAGAGGGTCATTCCATGGCACTCCCTATTTGTTTGAGCCTTTTGGAGAGTGAGCCTCCCGTTTCTTTCTTGGTGTAGACTTTGGGATCGGGAGATTGCTCCACTTCTGTCTCTTTCCTCTTTTTGGACCTGGTGACTGGAGGATACTTGGAGGTCCCACAGATTGAAGTGGTGGCAACGACATCTTCTATGACACTGGATTCACTTTTCAGCCCTTCATAAGTTAAAATCATTTCTTGTTGTTTCAATTGGGCCACATGCCTATCAACACACTCCTTGGTGTGAACCAAGATTAGCTTGGTTATCATATCAAGGTCGTCGACCTCCTACTCATCCCAGCGAATTGTTAGTATTGGTAAATCGGCTACCGCAGGGTACCTAGGATCCATTAGGGTGCTCTCGTCTTCTTGGACTTGGTCGGGGATAGGGAATGGCTGCACCTTTCTTATGAAATACACTGTCATGCGCATGTAATGCCTTGACCACACCTCTTTAACATCCTAGCAATCTGCCCAGAAGTCTTCGATATGGTGAAGGTGGGCATACCCTGATCCTAGCGCCTTTCTTACATGCTCGTATGGGTCTATTCACGGGCAGGCAGTGTGCAGGAGAAAGTGGTAGTCCTTTAGTTCTTTCTCTGAATTAGCAGCGCATTGGGAGGTTTGTAGTTGATACATGCCCTAGCTGAGAGTCATGGGATAAGAGATCCCCACTATGTGCTTGCTGCTGAAGATTGCCTATATGTGTTGAAGTTGTCGAGAGAGCTCCAGAAGGATGATCATGTCATTGGGGTATCGAGGCAACTTGTTCGGCCTTTCAGAGAAACCTTCGGCGCGGATGTATGTGAACTTCGGAAATTAGATGAAGAGAAAGGCATACTACTTTAACAGTGCCCTAGCACTGTAGGAGATCCTCCTCTCGAAATCCCCAGAAATCACTCTAATAATGTAGCCAATGAAGGAGTTATTTACTCTGTAGTACTCCCTCTTGAAGTTTTTGTACTGGAGCTGTGGGTACCTATCATTGGCCTTAAGTCTCCGACCCTGCTCTTGATCGGGTGCTAGAAAACACCCGTTGTATTATTTCTAGTCTGCCAAGGAATAGACGAGGTCAAAAGTCATATAGAACTTGGAGCTCTTCTTCACATTAACGAACTGCTCATGGAAGCAATTGCTTATGATTCCTCCCCAGTAAAATGAAATCTTTGTGGTGACGTCCTGATTTCCATGAAGAATTTTCTCAATGAAGTATACCATCCATTCTTGGAAGAATGCTACTGTTGGAAGACCCATAACCCTCCTTAGCATTGTGACCAAGTCATGGTAATCTTCATGGAAATCACTGTGGAAGAGTTCGTGAGGAACCTTCGCTGCACTGCCCCACTTCTCTTTGAGCCAGTGCTAATTTATCAATCTTTTACATCCTACTAGGTTATCATCTCAAACTGCTTGGTATTCTTCTACGGTGGGGACTTCCATCTCTTGGAAAGTCAGGATGTGGAAGGTCTCTGTGATCCCTTCAGTCGACATGTCGGCGAGGACGTTGCCCTCTCTATCAATGATTATTCTTGTGTCGGTTTGACAAGCCTCCCGACAAGCCATGACCAACTTGGGGGCCACGAGGGATGGAGGGAATCCTGCAGCCTTTGCAATTCCACTTTTCCTTATCAGTCTCACATTCTTGGTCGTTGGGTTGACCCTGACCCTCTGTGTGAATTCATCAATATTGACATGGCTGATATTGGTATCCGTCATCTCTTTCCAATCCGTGGTGATTTACAAGTGCAGAGGTTCACCCTGGAATTGGTATTTCATCTGGTCCTTGTCCTCCTTTCCTTGAGGAGTTTTTCCTGACTTCTTTTCTTTGTCCTTTTCGATAGCTTCCCCCAAAGGTCCAGCACCTGATTCCATATAATCTGCAAGCGAGAAGCACAGTAAGTGTAATTGACCTTGAAAACATCAACGTTAGCTGAAACCCTAAAGATGAAATCTATTTCAAATAATGTATCAAGCATAACATGATATTTTATCTCTTGATGTCATTAGTCTTTCAGTTGAGGGCCCTGAGACAGTCTGAGCCTAGAGGGCCAAACTTCCCTGGCAAGAATGCCGTTTGGAGGGAAAATAGAGTGGAGAGCTCCCGAGGACCCTCTTTGGTTGAATTTCAATAATTTGAAAGGTTTGCAATGAAGAAGACCAAGATTGAGCATGTGGGTCGACATCAAATTTTGATTTGGGTTCATTTGGATTCTTTTAAGAGCACTCGGGGTAACAGGTCAGAAAGCCGCTAGGAGATGGCCATTTGGAATGACAGATTAGAAACAGAATTTCAGAGACGGAACTTCAGGGTCTGGGGTCCAACAGGTTGCAGGGCAGTCCAAGGATGGCATTTTTACTTGAGCACCTGGGCCTAAGACACCGAGAAGGCATTGGTCTTTCACCATTTGGAAAGGCTAATGTTGGGCGGAAGCCCAGAGGGGGCAGCCTGGCAGTTAGGGCCCGGCGAGTTACAAGTTGGCATGAGGTCTCCGTGGCCGGGTAAGGTCCTGGAAAGATCCACAAGTCTTGCTATGGCCAAGAGTGAGACCGGACTCGGCAAGGGCGTCTGCCATTTGATTTCATTTTTAGTTCAGCAGTGGTTGGGAAGGCGGAGCCCGAAAGTCAGAAGGACGGGCCAAATTTTTCGTTCGGAACAACGAGTAGGGGAAGGAGCCTCGAATAGCGGAGCCCGACATAGACAAGGGTGTTCATTCTTCTAGTAGTTTTCTCGACGGTGAACGGAGGCCCAAAGCCTGGAGGTTGGAAGGACATCGGGTATTCGTCAAGGGATAAGTGATGTCACCATGAGGTCTTGGCGACAAGTGAATGTCTCGCCGACAAAGGAGTCTTCGGCATAACCTCCGAGTCAAAGAAAGGTCTGGGCGACCGCGCAACATCTTGCCGAAAGCAAAGGGGAGTCATCGCCGTAAGGTCTTAGTGACTTTGCAAAGTTACCCCGACAGGCTCCATGCTCAATGAAGGATATGGGGGGTCGGCGAAGGGTTATGGCGAAAGGCGAAGTCACGCCAAATGAAAAGGCATCGCGAAGAGAAGGAGCTCGCGGGAAGGTCTTAGCGACGGACGTATATCTCCTCGACTCACCACTTCGACAAGAGAAGGATCCGCTCGGTGAAGGGTCACGCCGAATCAGGGAGGTCTTTCCGATGAAGAACAAGGGGCAGAAGTCCGAGCGCGGAATCTCGAATACCCGAGCCCGGGAGACCTGAAGGCTAATTCAATAATTTGTTGTTTTTCTAAGTCTTCGCCGAAAAAGCGAGCGCCCGGGTTCGAGGGTCAGGAATGCCCCTGCGAAGAACGGCTGCGCGAGGATGAAGTTCTGAATTGGTCATGGGGGTGATGTGTTGGTTTTCTTAGGTTTCAAAGACATGGGTTTCGTTTGTGTTGTCATTTTTTATCATCCACAAGTCGTTTTGATGGTTATTGTTCATTTAAATCCTTAGAAATTAAGAAAACAATGTTCGGGAGGGTGAACGGAGGACCTACCTCGAACACTCAATGCAGGGAGGTGTGGGATCCACTACGATCGATGAGGTAATGGTGAGGGTGATGGTCGTGAAGATCTCAAAGATCTCAAAGATGGTGGGATCCTTTAGCAGGTTTCCTAATTACTCTCTGCAACCCTGACATGTGAAAATGACAAGATTGAACCTTCTATTTATACCCCAACTATCATTAATGACCCTATTAGATGCAGGTACGATGAGTAAGGAGTTGGTGAATTTGAATTCACCGACGGTGGCGGGAGATCCGGGGTCTGGAGACCAAGAAGGCATAGTACGACAGTCGTTTGAAATTATAACTTAAAAATCATTGGAAGCAAAGGGAAGGTTGGGGCCCAGAAGGCAGGATTCTGCCAAAGATCCGCCATGAGGAATGGCGAAACAATGACGGAACCCTGGGAGCGGAAGTCCGGATTCCCGGGCCCGAAGGGTCGGACAGCCGTCACATTTTTCAAGGTTTTTAGTAGACGAAAAATGGGGGATCGGGACCTAGGGGCTAGGAAGATGTGAGTCGAACGCCGTTAGGAACGGCAAGTGCAATGGGGAAACCCGGCAAGGGAAACCCGAAGGGCCGGGCACGGAAGGGCCCGAGGCCGTTAGCAGAAGCAAACTGCCAAAGGGACCCTGTGAGGCACCAAAACTAGACAAAATTAATTTGGGAAGGAATGGTCAACTTATGGTGAGACTTTGGAGCAACATTGACAATCTGGGACACCAAAAATGAGGGCACACAAAACGAGGCAACAAAAAGAAAGACTCAAAAAGGAAAAAGAAAAGAGGGTCCCTGTTCGAAATGAGGCATGTGTGCTGAGGGAACAACAGGTATCTTAAGCCAAATGGATTCTTTACAAGCATGAGTAGCTGCCATATACTCTACTTCAGTAGTGGACACAGCAACCACAACTTGTCGCTTACTCATCCAACTAATTGCACCACCAAATAAAGTAAAGACATAAGCATTGGTGGATCTTCTGCTATCAACATCACTTGCCCAGTCTGAATCCACATAAACATGAATATCAAGGGAAATCTCGTCTTCAGAAATATTACTATGATAACATAAGGAATAATCTAAGGTACTATGCAAATATCTAAAGACTCTTTAACTGCATCCTAATGAACTCTACCATGATTAGACATATATCTAGAAAGAACTCCCCACTACTTGGGCAATGTCTAGTCTAGTACAAACCATAGTTCATGCATCAAACTTCCAACTGCACTCTGGTAACCTACACTCTACTCATGTATTCCATCTCTGATGGAGATGTTGGACAATCTGAAATAGATAACTTTGTTCCAATTGAAACAGGAACACACAATGGTCTACAATCCTACATATCAAACCTCTATAAAATTGAGTTAAAATAATTGCTTTGACCAAGCCATAGCTTTCTATTCACTCTATCTCTTTTAATTTCCATCCCAAGAATGTGTTTAGCTACACCAAGATCTTTCATTTCAAATTTAGCAGCAAGTTGAGATTTTAGTCCTGAAATCATACCTTTCCCTCTACCAATAAATAACATATCATCAACATATAATGCAATAAATAGGAAACAATCACCATTAGTTTTATTATACATATAATGATTTGATTTAGAACGCTCAAATCCCAAACTCAACACATATGTATCAAATTTTTGGTACCACATCCTAGGACTCTGTTTTAAGCCATATAAAGATTTCTTCAATTTGCAAACCAACTTACTTTTACCTTTCACCACGTAGTGTTCTGGATGTGTCATATAAATATCCTCCTTCAAATCACCATGAAGGAAAGCAATTTTCACATCCATTTGCTCAACCTATAAATCATAAGCAATAGCAATAGAAAGAAAAAATCTAGTGGATCTTGTTTTTGCAATAGGAGAAAATAGCTCACCATAATCAACACCCTCAACTTGAGAGTAACCCTTCGCAACCAACCTTTCTTTGTACTTCTCAATACCTCCATCTAAACCAATATTTTTCTTGAACACCCATTTACAACCAATAGGTTTTTATCCTTTAAGCAATGGTACAAGATCACATGTATCATTCTTTTTCAAAGATTCCATTTCTCCATCTATAGTAATCTTCCAGGATTTTACATCATTCATACCTAGTGCCTCTTCTACAAATCTAGGTTCATCCATGTTAGTATTCAAAGAAAAAATGCATCTCCAATCATTAGGTGAATACCTTTTAGGTGGTTGTCTATGCCTTGTAGACCTACCAACAAGTTGATTTAGAAGTTCTTCCTCCTCTTCTAAAGACCCAAACTAGATGAGCTCTCCTCAACTTCTTGTCTATTCTTGGGTCTCAATTCAACTTTGATAGGTGTAGAAGGAAATTGAATCACATCATCCTCTTTACTTTGTTTTGGCTGCAATGTAACAGAAGAAGGATTTGTTTCTCTAAAAATAACACTTCTATTGTGTATTACCTTATGTGCAATAGGGTCCCAAAGCTTGTATCCTTTCACACCATAACTGTATCCCATGAATATACATTTCACAACCTTGTTCTCCAACATTGTTCACTTCTCCTTTGGCACATGTGCATATTCTTCCCAACCAAAAAGCTTGTGACCCGACCATGCCTCTATAGACATCTTATCGACAAGAGATGATGTAGGAGAACTATTAATTAGGTAACAAGTAGTGGCAACAACTTCATCCCAAAACCTTTATTCTAGGCCAACACCACTCAACATACTCCTAGCCTTCTCCATTAGTGTCTTGTTCATTCTTTCTACAACTCCAATTTTTTGTACATAATATGAACATGTCTCCTATCTATGAATACCACAATCTTTATAGAATCTATCAAAATCATTAGAGAAAAATTCACCTCCATTATCAATCCTCAAAAAAAATTATTTTCTTTCCAATCTGCAACTCAACCATTGCTTTAAATTCTTTAAATTGACTGAAAACTTCTGATTTACTCTTTACAAAATATACCCATGTCCTTCTACTATAATCATCAATAAATGAAACATAATATGTGGATTTACCAATTGAAGGAACAGCTATAGGACCAAATATATTAGAATGAATAAGATCTAATAGACCACAAGACTTATGAGAACTCGAGTAAAACTAAACGTAGTTTTGTTTTCCATAAATGCAATGCTCACAGAAATCAAATTCAGGATTACAATCAAACAAACCTTCAACAAGGTTTTTATTTTTCAAGCTCCTTAGACCCTTTTCTCCAATGTGGCCAAGTCTCTAGTGCCATAACATAGTTTTCTCTGCAGGTAACTTGGTCTCAAAAGAAAGAGCACCCTTGGGTACCCAAAAACCATGACCATCTGTTGAGGGTGAAACCATCACTTCTACAGAATTTCGTTTCACAAAAGTACTATTGCACTCAATAGTGCATACATCAAGCTTATACAATGTTTCATATTTTATAGCTCTAGCAATCCCCATAGCAAATCTAACCATCTTGCATCTTGCATCAGAAAACACTACCTACACACCCGCATCTATTAGTTTTCTCATAGATAACATATTTCGTGCTAATCCAAGAATATGTAACACACCATTAATCATTTTTATTCTACAATCAAGAAACTTGATTTTAACTTTACCATGACCAACAATGTCTAAATGAGAATCATCACCCAAGTACACCTTACCTCCATCAAATTCTCAATATTTACAAAACCAATCTCTATTAAAGGTCATATGAAAAGATGCACCTGATTCAATTAACCATGCATCATTACATGCACAAATTTCCAAAGCTACAATGAATGTTTCACCATCTTCCTTCTTAGACTCTGAATCATAATCAAATTTCATCTTTTTCTTCTTCTTTTCTTCTTTGCATTCCCTACGAACATGTCCAGGCTTATCGCAGTTTCAACAAATAACTTTGGACTTTCTAGGAGATTTAGGTCTTCCATGAACATTTGAGGCCTCCTTGGAAGTGATGGATACCTTCCTCCTCATCTCTTCAAAAAGAAAAGTGTATACCTTGGAATTCTTACTGCTCTAAACATGCAAAATAACTAAGAAACATGAATAATAAAACACCAAGGACACCTCAAGATTAGCCAAAAGAGCAGTTCAACGAAAAGGAATGCAAATAAGATAAAACACAAACACTTTTACCTCCCTTGTTGTTGAAACTCCTTTGATTGGCCCTTGCTTGGATTGGTTGTGTGCTCCTTAGATGATTGCTTGAATGTCTAAATGCAAGATTCAATATGCCAAATGATGAACAAAGATGGTTGAATGATTGAAAAAGGCTTGGACAGCATGTAGTTATGAGAGTGCAAAGTGTTGAGAATGCAAAATGACAGCATAAGGGTGCAAGATAGCTAAGTGTTGGAAATGCCCTTGAGAGGGGGTATTTATAGGAGAATTTGAATTCTCTAGAGAATTCAAGGGTCAAGATTCTCCAACAAGGCCAAGATGAAGGGCTATGGTGGGTTGAGAACCCACAAGCCCTCACATCTTGACATGTGGAGGGTGAAGTGGACAAGAGGATATGAGGTGGAAATGAGTTGTCAAAAAAGGTACATGAGGTGGAAAAGGACATGCACCTTGGGGGATGAGAGGATTTCCACAAAAAGGGATTTCTTGTCCCCAAGTGGGAGTGAAAGGGACTTTTGAGGAATTTTAGAATTCCTCAAAAATATACAATGGAAAAAGGAAAGGTGGTTGGGGGATAAATGCAAGATGATCTAGAGGATAAAAGGTGGGCTCTAAAAAGGTGGGACTTGGTCACATGTGGAGATTGTGACAAGTCCAAGGTGGGTCACATGTGGAGATTGTGACAAGTCCAAGGTTCTAGAAGCCTTGGAAGGATGGAATGTGAATTAAAAATTCACATATAAAAGAGGGGAATCTAGGAAGAATAAAAAGGAATTAAAAATTCCTTGGAGAATGATTAGGTTAATTAATCAATAATTAGAAGATAAATGAGGATTAAAGCCAACTTGCAAAAGTTGGAGGATGTGACACATCTTAATCAAGGATTAAGCATGTGCACATCCTTAATGAAGAGATTAGGAAATGGATTAGGATTAGATGAAAATGACATGTGAGGAATTAAATAAATGTAATATTTATTTAATTTATTTGATGAAAAGAGAATTAAGGAGGGTAAGGTATTTAATTATTAATTAAATACCTTAGAGATTTAGCATATTAAAGATATTAATTAAATAATAGTAATATTACTTAATTAACTCGGATAAGAGAATGTTTAGACGAAAATGATAAATTTGGATAAATTAAGTGTCCAAATTTGGATGTCTACATTTTCCCCTCTTTGAGATGGTGTTACGAAGTAGCATCATTTCAAAGAATATTAAAATATAGAACCTAGAAGAAGATGGTTAGATTGGAAAAGATGCCCCAGTCATCCAAAGGAGTGACTAGGAAGGGAAAAAGAAGATGATAAAAATTAAGGATGAAGGATGCCCCCTCGAGAGGACATGCGGGTTGAAGAGAACACGTGTGTGCTCTCGAAATAGATGATGTGATGCAAGGGGAGATGAGGAAGATGATGCAAGGTGATGGGGAAGAGAGTAAGAGAAGCGATAGGAGATGGATGGAGCACAAATGGATTTCAAAAGGTGATGTTGCCCCAGTCAAGGTACAAGCCAAAATGGGTTGAGGATGGATGGAGTGTTGTCAATGACGGATTGAAGGATCCCGAAACAACACGAGGATAGAGAAGGATACATCCCACTGAGTGGTATTGATGAGGGAAGGATACATCCCAAAACACCACTAAAAGATAGGGAAGAATACCTCCCGATGATGATGAAAGTGTTGTTGATGAGGGAAGGATACATCCCAAAACAACACCGAAGGGATAGGGAATAATAATAATGGATGATGATGATAATGGGGGGTCAAGGCTAGTAACAAGACTGGGGACAAGACCAAGGATATGATTAGATGATTCGGGCTAAGTGGAATGGATGGGGGTTGGATAGAGATGTGAGATAAGGATGAAGGATGAATGGATGGGGGGATACATGCAAGAGGATGAAATGGAAAATGAAATACAATCCTAATACAATTTACCATCTTTGGAGCACTGATTTTTGCTATAGCATAAGACACAAGACACCAGGGTATGAAGAACCAAGGCGAATTAGTGTCTAATACACAAAACAAACACAACAGACAAGAAGGTTACCCCAACACCCCAAAGTCACAAAGACCTTGGTCGGGCCAGGTATTGAGATAACCATAAGCACAAAAGGATGCCCCAGCATAACACAAGACCTCGAAGATCTTGGTGGGTACTATGTGGGACAACCAAGAAGACACAAATAGACATAAAAAGATCAAGATATGCCCCTATGTTGACCAATCAAAACACACCATAATATGATGGATTATGGCGGCCTTAACAAGTGATGATAGGGAGCTTCAATGATAAACAAAAGCCAAAAACATCAAAAGATCGCAATCACTTTCAAATGTCCTTTGTCATAGGATCAAGGGGATAGATGGGATTGATGAGGTCTGTTAGGAAGGATACATCCTGTTGAGACCAAAGATGATAGATATTAAAAGATCGTTATGACGTGGGATGTTCAAAATCGATTGGATCTCATGATATAAGTGAATCTTGTTTGTTAAGCACCAGCTAGCTAAGAGCATAGCTTGACGACACGACACACGAGAGACATGACAAGCTAAGAGACTTCGATGGATGGTAAAGATGGGACAGACAAAACCTAAAGACCTAGGGGCTCGGGGGCCGATCAAAGATTAGCCTTGCCTACGTAAAAGCGCAGAGCCCTCGTAGTTCAATAAAAGGCGGACGACTGACCATGATGGAGATTTCGATGGATGACCAAGATAGGATGGAGAATAGGAGAAAAGTGGACAAGATAGATCGATGATGGAACCCCGGGGCAGATCAAATGATCGACCTTGCCTACGTGAAAGCGCAGGGGCAACGTAGTTTGACTAAAGACCGACAACAAATGATGGATGAAAGAGGATGAGATGACCCTAGATAAGGGGATAAAATGATTGGACCGACACGATGGGACAAGATAGATGAATGATGAAGTGATAAGATAGATGATGTTGGACAATAGTGACTATATAAAGCTCAGGGATGGGATAGTTATCCAAATCATCAAAGATGAAGTGGGCAAATGACATGCCATATAGATGAATGGTGAACGATGAGATAGAAAAGATGTGCAAAAGAAGCAGAAGTGATGACGATAAGATGGATGACATTGGATTGCATGGGGTAAAGCCTATAGCTAGATACCAATGACAAGGGATTAGGAGATGGGATGAGGGGAGAGGATGGGGGGGAGGAAAAATGATTGTTTGGGTGGATTAGATAGAGGGATAAGGATTGGGAGATGAAAGGGATGCTAGGATAGATGGATACGAAGAGAAAGATGGGGTGATGGAAGGGACGTTGTGATAGATGGATAGGGACAGAAGGATTGAGAGATGAAAGGGATGCTAGGATAGATGGGGAGATGGAAGGGATGCTATGATAGATGGATAGAGAGATGAAGGGATGTTATGATAGATGATTTCTCCAAGGACTATGTTACAAAGGAAGCAGATGCCCCCACTCTAGATATGTCATATATAATGAGGCATGAGGAACGAAAGACAAGTGGATGGGAAGATAAAAGAGATAACTGGATGAGAATAGGATGGGTAACTAAGGAATAAGATAGAGCATGGATGAAGGGAATGTATACCAATAGGTGTCCAAAGCATGCATAGATAGGTGCCCCTATTTTGATCAAGATCACAAAAAGGATGGAGGGAATGGGAGATAAATGAGATATGATGGTAGGATGCAGAAGATAGGTGGGATGGGGGGATTTATGAAGAGGACGGATAACAGGAAGACGGGTGCATAGCTAGAAGCATAGCGGATGGAGGGAATGCATATTAGGAAGTTGCCCCCAAGTGCAGATGGGGATTTACGCATGACTCGCTTGCCGTTTCATCATGGTAATTTATCCAAGGCTTTGTTTTCCAAGTTTTCACCATTGGACTAATTATTTCTCTTGACTTCTTTTTTTTTTTGACTTTTTTTTACTTTTTTGACTTTTTTGACTTTTTTTTGACTTTTTTTGACTTTTTTTTATTTTTGATGAAAATGGAGAAGGATAGGGATGTGGATAAGGGAATTTATAAGATACATGATATGGATATGGATGGATGACTCAAGCATCAAGTTCTATATGAGGTAGTAAGAGCCCATGTTCGAACCGACTATTGGATGTTGGTACAACCTTATGAGGATAAATGGATTATGCAAGAGGATGAATTAGGGGGATTTAATGGGGGAGATATGTGGGGTAATGGATGGGATGCTGGAAAGGGTATGGATAGAATGATGGGGTGGATATGTGATGGGGAGATGTGTTCAGGACCAACATTGGCACATGTGGTGGTGGATGTGAAAAGATGAGAGGATTATTGGATGGAGAATGTGGGGATAATGGAGGAGATGGGGTGGTAAACTTTGGAACATAAGGACCCAAAACAGACTTAGGAGATGAAAGGGGTGTATGACTAGCTTTTGGATTAGCAACTTTGGATGTTCTTACAGATTTTTCATGTGATGGAATTGCATCTTTTTTCTTTGGGATCCACATAGTTTTGATCTTTGCGTTGGTGGGCCTTTGCAGCCTATAGATTTGATTTGGATTTTGGATTTGGTTTTGCTTTGCTTTAACATGTCTTTTAGAAGGGACATGGGGAGCTTTTGATTCATGTGGATGTTTAGATTGATGCATTTTTTCTTTAACAACCAAAGTGCTTTTAGTAGCAATGGAATGGGTGTGAGGAGATGGATGATGTGGAGTGATGGAGGTAGGAGTATGGGGATTATGTGTAGATAGAGGATGTTTGAGTAAGTGCCTTTGTTGATCCTGACTATGGGGTATGTGAGAGGGATGTTTATGATGAATGAGATGGATAGGTGGTGAATGGATGAAGGGATGGATAGGATGAGATGGAGGAGGTGATTTTGGGATATAGGGGCCCAAAATAGACGTAGGACCTGGAGGAAACAAGGGCATGGTAGATGGAGGATTGGAGATGGTAGATGGAGGGATGTAAGGACCCAAAATGGATGGAGCAGATGAAGGAGGAAGATGGACGGTTGTTTTGAGATGATACGATAGAGGAGGAGGGATGGCCACATATGATCTGGTGGGATGATGGGAAGAGCCGATATTTCTTTTGGAAAAGGCTCGTTGAGGACGTCTAGAGGTTGTACCAACATCTTTGGATTGCGAGTCGTGAGTAGTACATCCAAGACCTTGCGGATACAAGTGTCCTTTAGCTTGGATGGGCTCTATAATACCTTGCTCATGAAGGCCTAAACCTTTTCCTTGATAGTTCATTCTCTTGAGCATTCGATCTAGGACAAAATTTTTGTTATTCTGGAAGAATGATGCAAGTTCATTATTAGGTGGAAGAGGAGGGTTGGTGTATATGCTTTGTTTTTCTTCTGCGAGGAGACCACCATGGAGGAATGTGAGAGGACCAAGGGGATATGCAAGCGGCGTGGGGATAGCATTTTTAGGCGATGATGGGGGATCATGAGAAGGAGATGATGGGATAGCAACATTAGGAGAGGGAGTAGGGGCCATGATAGGATCTGGATTTGTGGTGGTAGGCTCATGCGATGGAGATGGAGATGGAGTAGTGGAAGTTTGAATGACAAGGGGATCATGGGATGGAATGGATGGGGGACTGTGGTCTTGAGGTGGACTAGATGGGATGGTAGGATCTTGATCTAGAGAAGGGGATATGTTGGCATGCTTTGGATTAGACTCTTGGCATGACTCATCGTGTGCGGGAGGCATGGTAATGGACTCTTGTTGGGACTCTTCAAGTGGGGAAGATGGAGGGATGGAAGATTCATGAGGTTCAGTGGGAGGATTGGATTGGATTTGGGTATCGTCAATAGGTTCGATGGCTCTCGGAGTAGGGGGTGGGTGTTCAATGGATTCAACGGATTTAAAGGATGTGATGGTAGGAGATGGGGGCTTGGTGGATTCAGAGGGTGTGATGGTAGGAGATGGGGGCTCGATGGATTCAGAGGGTGTGATGGTAGGAGATGTGGGTTCAATGGATTTAGAGGGTGTGATGGTGGGAGATGTGGGTTCAATGGATTTAGTGGGTTCAATGGTTTCAATGGTTTGATCAGTGTTAGGGGTGGTAACAACAATGATAGGTGTGGTAGGGAGAAGGGTCTCATCACTAGTGACCGTGGATGATGGATCAAGATGGCATGGTTCCATGACTTCAAGATGTGGAGTTGGGGATGGCTTCTTTGTAATGAGTCCTTGGAGAACTTCTGAAATGAAAGACTTGCATATGGTTGGCTTGGCTGGGGTGGTAGAAATGGATGAGGGATTATGGATTTGTGGACTAGGGTTAGATGGAGGAATGAGATCGAATGTAGGACTATGAGTAGATGGGGGATTAGGATTGTATGGAGGACTAGGAGTAGATGGATGAATAGGATTGGATGGAGGGCTAGGAGTAGATGGAGGAACGGGATTGGATGGAGGACTAGGAGTAGATGGAGGACTAGGATTGGATGGAGGGTTAAGGTAAGGATATTGGAGTGGTGAATTAAGATAGGGGGACATGGATTGTGGATTAGGACAAGAGGATATAGGTGGTGTAGTGGAACAAGAGGATGTGGGGGATGAATTATAATAAGGGTATTGGGATGGTGGATTAGGATGAGGATATGCAGATGTAGGATTAAGGTAGAAGGGTGTGGATGTAGGATTAAGATAGGAAGGTACGAATGTAGGATTAGGGGGTCACATAGGTGGCATGTGGAAGATTAGGGTAGTGGTTATATGCGGATGAAGGATTTAGATAGGAGGATGTGGATGGGGGATTAGGATAGGGGTATTGGGATGGTGGACTAGGATAAGAGGATGCGGGTGTTGGATAAGAGGATGATGTAGATGAAGGGTATGATGGATATGATGGATATCCCTTGTCAAAGGTAGTAGAAGCAACGTGATTAGGCATGGATGAAGACATAACGGGATAACTGGAAGGGGTGATTGGATTGTGGAAAGTGGGTGGAGAGATCTTACTAATGACAATAGCATCAAGGGGATCCACGTCATATTCCTCTTGATCAACAAGACTTTCGTTATCGTTGTCAATGTAATTAGGGTTTCCCTTGACCACTATTGATGGAGGATAATGATTCATGATGGTGAAAGGATGAAGAGGATGGAAAAAAAGATTTTGGATGGGAACGGATTAAAGCTCAAATTGGGATTTTGGTCAAGCTCAGATCAGGATTGGACAAAAGCTCAGATTAGGATGATTGGATGGGATTGCTTTTGATTTTGATGGGATTTGGTAGACAGATGATTGGATCAGGTAGATGATTTGATGAATTTGATTAAAGTATTAGATCAGTTTGATTGGATAGGATCAAATGATTAGATGATGTTGATTGGATAATTGTGATTAGATGAACTTGATCGGATTGGTGTGCTTGGATTGATTAGATGATTAGAGGAATGGATTGGTTTGATTAGATAGGAAGAAATAAAAGGTACCACTAAATAGAGCTTGAAAAATTAAGCAATTTTGGTTTTTGAACAAAGTCAATCCGATGCACGGTTTGTAAATGACAGCCTCGGGAAGTTAGGGGCGTGTCCACGCTGCAATGCGGGGCGTGGCCGCCCTGAGATGGTCAAATTCTTGATAGGAGGAAATGGAAGGTACTACTGGATAGAGCTCAAAAAATTAAGCAACTTTTGTTTTTGAACGAAGTTGATTCGACGTACGGTTTGTAAATGACAGCCACGGGAAGTTAGGGGGCGTAGACAATATTCTGCAGTAAAATCAGGGGCATAGACAGCTTTCTGCAACAAATTAGGGGCATTTCCAGCAAAATTAGGAGCGTTTCCAGCAAAATCAGGGGCGTTTACAGCAAAATCAGGGGCGTTTTCAGCAAAATTAGGGGCGTAGACAGCTTTCTGCAGTAAATCAGGGGCGCTACCGCATCTCTGCGCAGGGCACCACCGCATTTCTGTGTGGGGCGCTACCGCGTTTCTGCGAGGGCGCTACCGCGTTTCTGCGGGGACAAAGCTTGGTTTTTTATGGAAAAGGCTATGGCAAGGACACAAAATGATGAAACAAGTCAAAAGTATCAAAATTTGACAGAATTTCCACAAGAAAACATCTCAAGCAAGCACAATCTTATGATTAATATTAGGGGTATGGCAAGACAAAGTCTTAATCTAGGATGCACAAGGCTTCTAGGGAGTCCTCGATATACTCTCGATACGTGAGGCACAACCATGAACACCAGTCCATCACAAGCGTGAGTCGGAAACCCCAGCGAGATACTGAAAGGCTCGGACCAACTCTTCACGTCTATCTAGGTATCACCCTAGCTTCGACGCTCCGCCAATTATGACGCAACTGGATTGGGGTACAACTTTCATTCTCCCCCCTTTATATACCCCGCCGGTACACGTGGTTGGAATCGTCCCTTGGGGTGATGAAATCCCCAAGCAGGTCCCACTAAAAGGAAGACACTAACTATTTCCAACTACTCCCCAGGCTCACACGAAGTGCAAGGGGAAAGTGAAAACAAATCAATGCCCCCTTGGATAACAAAAATAAGCAACTACAACAAACAATGAGATTTAATCCCCCTAATTAGACTATGTTTGAGAGCAGCAAAGATAATTTTTGAAAGTCTGATTATGTAGATGCCCCTGCAAACAAATATTAGCTGTCCTCTTTTCCGTCTTTGGTCAAATTTTGCCACAATATGCTACAAAAATGTTAGTGAAAAATAGCAATATTCTTTCCAGAACAACGTTAGAGAGGTATCACGTAAATATAGCAAAAAACTAGAGCAAAAACGAAGCCAAAACGTCCATTTTACCTTTCAAACTGTGTTGTAAAGGGCGCTGCCGCAACTCTGTAAAGGGCGCTGCCGCAGTTCTGTAAAGGGCGCTACCGCAACTTTGTGGGGGCGCTACCGCAACTCTATAAAGGGCGCTACCGCAACTCTATGGGGGCGCTACCGTGACTCTGTAAAGGGCGCTGCCGCGACTCTGTGAGGGCGCTACCGCAACTCTGTGAAGGGCGCTACCGCAACTCTGTGGGGGCGCTACCGCAACTCTGTAAAGGGCGCTACCGCAACTCTGTGGGGGCGCTACCGCAACTTTGTGGGGGCACTACCGTAACTCTGTGGGGGCGCTGCCGCAACTCTGTGGGGGCGCTACCGCACTTCTGTGAGGGCGCTGCCGCAACTCTGTGAGGGCGCTGCCGCAACTCTGTGAAGGGCGCTACCGCAACTCTGTGAAGGGCGCTACCGCACTTCAGTGAGGGCGCTACCGCAACTCTGTGGGATTTTCCTACAAAATCTTAACTCAAAGAAACATTAAATGCAAGACCCGTGTGTGGGCCCCTACCTGGCGCGCCAGAAATGTGATACCTTGGAATTCCTATCGCTCTAAACATGCAAAATAACTAAGAAACATGAATAATAAAACACCAAGGACACCTCAAGATTAGCCAAAAGAGTGTTACAACGAAAAGGAATGCAAATAAAATGAAACGCAAACACTTTTACCTCCCTTGTTGTTGAAACTTCTTTGATTGGCCCTTGCTTAGATTGATTGTGTGCTCCTTAGATGATAGATTGAGTGACTATAATGCAAGCTTCAATATGCAAAATGATGAACAAAAATGGTTGAATGATTGAAAAATGCTTGAGGATTCAAATGGACAGCATGTAGTTATGAGAGTGCAAAGTATTGAAAATGCAAAATGACAGCATAAGGGTGCAAGATGGCTAAGTGTTGGAAATGCCCTTGAGAAGGGGGTATTTATAGGAGATTTTGAATTCTCTAGAGAATTCAAGGGTCAAGATTGATCCAACAAGGTCAAGATGAAGGGCTATGGTGGGTTGAGAACCCACAAGCCTCACATCTTGACATGTGGAGGGTGAAGTGGCCAAGGGTGGATGAGATGGAAATGAGTTGTCAAAAAGGTACATGAGGTGGAAAAGGACATGCACCTTGGGGGATGAGAGGATTTCCACAAAAAGGGATTTCTTGTCCCCAAGTGGGAGTGAAAAAGACATTTGAGGAATTTTGGAATTCCTCAAAAATTTACATGGAAAAATGAAAGGTGGTTGGGGATATAAATGTGAATTAATTCCTAGAAAAGTCTAAAAGATAAAAGATGGGCTCCAAAAAGGTGGGACTTGGTCACATGTGGAGATTGTGACAAGTCCAAGGTTGGTCACATGTGAAGATTGTGACAAGTCCAAGGTTCTAGAAGCCTTGGAAGGATGGAATGTGAATTAAAATTCACATATAAAAGGAGGAATCTAGGACAAATAAAAGAATTAAAAATTCCTGGAATGATTAAGCAATTAATCAATAATTAGAAGATAAATGAAAGTTAGAAGCCAACTTGCAAGGGTGGAGGATGTGACACATCCTAATCAAGGATTAGGCATGTGCACATCCTAATGAAAAGAAATTAGGATGGATTAGGATTAGATGAAACATGTGAGAATTAAATAAATGTAATATTTATTTAATTTATTTGATGAAAAGAGGATTGAGGAGGGTAAGGTATTTAATTATTAATTAAATACCTTACGGATTTGGTAGAATTAAAGATATTAATTAAATAATAGTAATATTATTTAATTAACTAGGATAAGAGGATGTTTAGACGAAAAGTGATAAATTTGGATAAATTAAGTGTCCAAATTTGGATGTCTACAATGTCAAACCAATTTTGTTGCAAGCACGACTAGACAAGATGAAGAAAGATTATGATAAATTAAAGAAACCAACCATGGGAAGGAATAGTTGCACATTTCTCATACATGTAAATCTTTCTTTGTTTTTCCTAAGTTCTTGCTTATTCGTGTAGCATTTAAGATGAAACTATAGGTCTACTTGAGAGAAGATACACTATTTTCTTCTTGAGAATGACTCTTGATTTGCTTTCCTAGACTCCTCTACGTTGCACAAGACTAATTATGAGTTCTTGGACTATATGTCTATAATGAATCCTTAGTTCCATCAAATGGCGACTTCAAAACCCAACCTTAGTAATTTGCATCAATAATACAACAATCTGAGGAGGAGTTTGATTCCCTAGAGAAGAAAAACTATCTTATTTTAAATGAGTTAGAGCCTTTGTACTGAATGCAGATTGTAGATTTCTTGCATGCACGCCATGGTTATTTCTATGAACTCTTAGACGAATAACTAGAGCCTATTAAACTAAAAATTCTTATTTATAAGTTTTTAAAAGAATGAGAAGCTAGGAGTGATAAAAGACAAGTATGCTCTCATAGTGAAGGATCGAATCTTTGCCACCCATATGCTAAGAAGGCTGTGAATTAAGATGAGCTCTTGAAAATTAGCTTGTTACATTTGTAGGTATCAAATGACACCCTCACGAGTCAGTATGCAGTAGTAAAAAAGACAAACATGAATGTTAAAATTGTATTATATGATTTCTTGCCGAGTAGGGTGATAACTTTTACTACATGACCTTGTCATGTTGCACCTAATTAAAACCTTGGCAAAGGTGATGCTACTACTTGTTAGTGTCAGTCAGTTTCTTTGTCCCAGATATGCACCCCAATTAGAGGTCATACTAGTTAGGAGTTGCCTATAGTGTATGACCAACTAGGGATTGTGTAGAGTCAAACACCAGTCTTAGATGACATTCAAATCTCTTTCCTTTACTTCTCTATGAAGGGTTGGGACTTTCCAATAGGAAATGGCATGGGGGACTAGTAAGTCTATGGTTGGGCGGAAAAGTGCCTTGATGATATTTTTCCTCCCTTTCAATTTTAGTAGTAAAGGATGGTTAAAGTTCCAGATGGAATAAACAGACATTTGTATGTAATCTTTATTGCTGTAATACAAAGTGATTTCTCTTGGTGTGGTGGGTTTTTCTCCCATAAGGGTTTTCCCATGTATATCTGGTGTTCGTGTGTGATTGTCAAATACTTTATTTTTGTTATTTACTTCATAGTGCATCTTAGTTGAACTGTAATTGAAAAATTAAAAGTATATCTACATTCTTCTCTGAGGTATTGACGTTAGGAGAATTGTTTCCGCATCTGATTTTTCCTTACAAGTGGTATCAGAGCCTGGCCAGTTGTGTTATCCTTGTGGGTATGCTGGGTTTTTTGAGTCAATTATGTTTAGTGGGAGTCTTGTAGAGTTTGTTATATGTGTTTACAGGCTGAGATGGCTAGCACGTTTAGAAAGTTTGAAATAGAGAAGTTCAACGGTAGTAACTTTGAGTTGTGGAAACTCAAGATGGAGGATCTTCCAGTTGATCATGATCTGTGGCTTGTAGTGTCTGGAACTAAACCTACAGGCATGAAGCAAGAAGATTGGGACTTTGCAGATAGGAAATCTAAGGGGCTGATAAGGCTCTGTTTGGCAGACTCAGTTCTTCTAAATGTGCATGAGGAGAAGACTGCCTCTTCTTTGTGGAAGAGACTGGCGTCTGTTTATCAAGGGAAGTCCTTGGTGAATAAACTATTCCTGAGGAAGAAGCTATATTCTTTGAGAATGCAGGAAGGAGGGTCTGTGGCTGATCATTTGAATGCATTTAATATGTTGATTGCTTAATTGACATCTGTTGGTGTAAAAATTGAAGAGGAGGATCGCTGTATGCTATTACTATGTTATTTGCTAGACTCTTGGGATCATCTGGTGATGGCTATTGGGAGTACAACATCCAGTTTCAAGATGGAAGATGTTGTTGGTTCTTTGCTGTCAGAAGAGATGAGAAGGAAATCTTTTGAGATGGCGAAGGAAGCTCTTGTTGTCAGAGGAAGACTGAAAGAGAAAGGCAAGAAGAAGGACAAGAAGTCCAAATTAAAATCAGAGGGGAGATCAAAGTCTCCTAGCAAGAAGTCTAAGGTGAAGTGTTGGAACTGTGGGCAACCTAGTCATGTCTGAAAGGATTGTGAAGAGGAGAAAAAGAAGAAGGGCTCTTTCGATAATGGTTCTTCTCATAGTGATGGTGACGTCTTCATTGCAGCCTTGGCTACTCAGGCATCAGATGATGTCTGGCTGATTGATTCTGGAGCATCTTTCCATATGACATCTCATAGAGAATAGTTCATGAAGTATGAAGAATACAATGGTGGAAAGGTGTACTTGGCAAGTGATTCAACTTTAGAGATTGTTGGCTATGGAAGAGTCGAAATATAATTCCCTGATGGCAGAGTGAAGGGAATCAATAATGTAATGCATATACCAGGTCTGGCTTGAAACTTACTTTCTGTAAGTATGCTGAATGATATTGGAGTACAAGTCACATTCTCTGGAAATGGCTGCAAGATGACTAGAGGTTCAATGGTGCTGGCTAGAGGTGCTTGAATTGGTACCCTATAGTAGCTGGATGCATATGCTATTCAATGTATCAGTGTCTCTGGAAAGTCACTGAAAGCTACTCATAGAGGTAAAGAGGGAAATATCTCTAATTATGTAAACTCTATAGAAGTAAAAATTCCAGCAGAGAAGACTATGCTCTGGCATCATAGGTTATGCCACATAGGAGAAAAAGTTTTAAAAACCTTGAAGAATAAAAACCTAGTTGAGGGGCTTGAAGATTGTAATCTCAAATTTGAATTCTGTGAGCATTGTATATATGGAAAGGAGCACCGTGTTTCTTTTTATTCTAGTCCTCATAAATCTTCTAATTTGCTAGATTATATTCATTCAGATGTATTTGGTCAAGTGGATGTTCCTTCTTTGTCTAATTCAAGATACTATGTGTCGTTTATTGATGATTACTCAAGAAGAGCATTTGTATATTTTCTGAAAAGTAAATCAGAAGTATTTAGTTAGTTTAAAGAGTTTAAAAATCTTGTTGAAAATCAGACTGGTAGAAAAATAAAATGCTTAAGGATTGATAATGGCGGTGAATTATGTTATGATGAATTTAAAAGATACTGTAAAGACCATGGAATTAGAAGACACAAGACTACACCTTATACTCCACAGTAGAATGGAGTTGCAGAAAGATTCAATAGGATAGTAATGGAGAGAGCACGAAGTATGCTTAGTAGTGCTGGATTAGAGGAGAAATTATGGGCTGAAGTTGTATCTACTGCATGTTACCTAATAAATTGGTCTCCAAATTCTGCTCTTGTTGAGAAAAAAACCTTTGGAAGTGTGGTCTGGTAAGACGCCCTCTCTTAGACATGTTCGTGTTTTTGGCTGTGAGGCATATGCTCATGTGCCGGATGTAAAAAGATCTAAACTGGAGAACAAGGCTGTCAAATGTATTTTTATTGGCTATAGTGCTGTCATAAAAGGATACAAGCTTTAGAATCCTGATACAAAGAAGGTTGTATATAGCACAAGTGTAATCTTTCGTGAGCTGAAACCTTCCACTTTGGATGCACAGTCAGAGACAAAGTCAGAAAACAATAAGGATGTAGCATTAATTCCTCCTACACCAGAGAAAGAGGAATTGAAAATTCAAAATGTACCTGAAACTAAGGAGAGCTCAAGCAGTTCTGAAAGTTCTGAAGAAGAAGAGCCTCAGCCTCAGCAAGTGAGGAGGTCAACCCGTGAAAGAAAATAACTAGATAGGTATGGTTTCTTTTTGATTGATTCTACTTGTGCCTATGCTTTAATTTCTAGCACTAATGAGTCTAGGACTGTGAAAGAGGCATTTAGAATGTCAAATTCAGACTCTTGGTTGGAAGCCATGAATGAAGAGATGGCATCATTAGAAAAGAATGAAACCTGGAGTCTGGTGCCCTTGCCTAAAGGCAGAAAGGCTGTTGGCTGCAAATGGGTATTTAAGAAGAAAATTGGTCGGATGGAAGTGTAGAAAAGTACAAGGTGAGACTGGTTGCAAAGGGTTATTCCCAAGTAGAGGGAATCGATTATGGGGAAATATTTTCTCCTGTAGCAAAGCTGACATCTATTAGATTTCTTTTGTCACTTGTAGCAACACATGACTTAGAGGTCAAACACATGGATGTGAAAACAACATTTATGTGAAAACAACATTTCTTCATGGTGATCTTGAAGAAGAAATCTATATGTCAACTTGAGCACTTTGTTGAAAAAGGTAAAAGAAAAATTGGTATGCAAATTAAAGAAGTCTTTGTATGGGTTAAAGTCACCTAGAATGTGGTACGAAATTTGATACTTTTGTATTGTCTTTGGGATTTGTGAGATCAAAATCAGATCAACTGTGTATATTATAAAGTTGAAAGTGATCGAAATTGTTATTACTCTCTATGTTGATGATATGTTGTTCATAGGCAATAGTAAGCTAATGATTTCTGATCTTAAGTCTCAGTTGTCTGCTAAGTTCGAAATGAAGGATCTTGGTGTAGCAAGGTATATTCTGGGGATGGAATAACCAAGGATAGGAAGAATAGAAAACTATGGCTCAGTCAGAGTAAGTATATCGGGACTGTTCTTGAGAGATTTTGTATGAATGATTGCAAACAACTAGTGGTTCTAGTCTTGCAGGGAACGAAGCTATCTGTTGAGGACTGTCCAAAATATTCTACTGAGATGGAAGACATGACCAGTGTACCCTATGCTAGTGTGGTTGGCAGTCTCATGTATGCAATGGTCTGTACAAGGCCAGACATTGCCCAAGTAGTGGGAGTTTTTAGTCGATTTATGACAAATTCTGGAAGGATACATTGGGATGCTATGAAGAGAGTGTTTAGATATTTGAAGGGAACTTCATATTTTGCTTTGTGTTACCATGGGAACTTGGTTGAATCACAGAGGACTCTCAACATTCGTGGTTATGTAGATTCTGATTGGGCAAGGGACATTGATAGCAGGAGGTCCACCAGTGGATACATTTTCATGTTGAATGGTGGTGCAGTGAGTTGGATGAGTAAGTGGCAGGCTGTAGTCGCTTTGTCCACTACGGAGGTTGAATACATGGAAACTACTCATGCTTGTAAATAAGTAGTTTAGTTGAAATGTCTGTGTTCTAACATTGGTTTTGATCTAGGGGAAATAACTATTTTCTGTGACAAATAGAGTGCAATTTGTTTGGCAAAGAATCCAACTTTCCATTCCAGGACGAAACATATTGATGTACAGTACCACTTTGTACGAGATATGGTGGGGGATGGAAAGGTCAGTTTGGAAAAGGTTGATACTCTAGAGAATGTTGCAGATTAATTGATGAAGCCAGTGAGCATAGACAAGTTCAGGTGGTGTGCCAGTTCGATGGGCCTTAGTGCCCATGATTTTCATTAAGTTTTATTATGCTCTGGAGGTGCCTGTGTGATCTTCGTCAAGTGGGATATTGTTGAAAAAGTATGCCTCAATCATCACAAGCTGAAACCTCCATTGGAGCCAAGTCAGTGTGATAGTTCTTATGTCTGGCTGACTAGCAGTTTGGAACATCATGTTTTGTACAAGTCGCTGTGACCTAGCTTTTGTCTCACCAAAGAATCATGCCGCTATGATAGGTTACTTTCGGTGTGACCTCTTAGCATCTGTGAAGATCTCTGGCTGATAGGCCATTCAATCGTATATCGTTGAGACCCTTGGCCGAAAGGCTTGTTCTGGAAGAAGTTTGGGCGATGTGTTAAAGTCTCACCGATAGCGTTTGGTTTAAAGTCATCGTGGTAACTCAAAGGGCTTCGGGGAGAAGTCTCAGCGAGAATGGAATGTCTTGCCGATGATGAGAAGTCTTCAGTATAGCTCTTGGCAAATGGTGGTCATTAGTGTAACATATATGTGTTCGATAAGAACTCTCGACAAAGGTGATATGTCTTGGCGACTGTTGATGGCTTCGGGGTAGCATGTGTGATCTCAGAGAAACCTCTTGGCGATATTGATATGTCTTGCCAACTATTCTTTGGAGCTCGGTATAACATACAACTTTGATATAACCCGTGGTGACTCGGTATGATGTCTCGACGAAAGCCGAGTGTCTGGCCGATGGGAAACTTAAGTCTATGTGACATATGGAGCTTTGTTATATCGTCTCAACAAAAGCGATGAGTCTGGGCGATAGCGATACATGTGGAGAACGTCGGTGTGAGGTCCTGGCGACATAAGGAAGTCTTAGCGATAGTCTCCTAAACTCGGTGTAACAAAAGAAGGCTCGCTAAGATGTCTTGGCAAGAGTGAGTCTTGTCGAAAGGAAAACTGAAGCCGATACAAGTTGTAAGCTTTGTGAAACATCCTGGCAATAACGATAACTCTTGGCGACATCAATATGAAGCTTTTGGGCATCGGGGAGACACTGTTAGTGTCTCACCGAGATGCCAACAAAGTTTGTTTCTTTTGATCGAGCGATGACTATCTACGTGGTTGGTATTTGGCCAATCAGAGGAGCCGAATTGGAACCGTTAGGAGACAGTTCATTGTGACAGTTCTATGAGGAAGCTCAACAGACATGGAACAACATGGATATACTCTGTGATTGCAGATTGTGATCGGTTGGTTGCATCGACGGATTGCTTGGTGGTTGTATGATCAGTAAATGTAGTCTAATCTATAATGACTGTAACTTGAAGGTTCTTGTACAAGATTGTTCATGGTGAATGCTGCTGTAAACAGACACTAGAAAGATAAGTCTGACATTTGTATGTAATCTTTATTGCTATAATACAAAGTGATTTCTCTTGGTGTAGTGGGTTTTTCTCCTGTAAGGGTTTTCCCACATATATCTAGTGTTCCTGTGTGATTGTCAAATACTCTGTTTCTGTTATTTACTTCATAGTGCATCTTAGTTGAATTGTAATTGAAAAATTAAAAGTATATCTACATTCTTCTCTGAGGTATTAACGTTAGGAGAATTGTTTCCGCATCTGATTTTCCTTACAAAAACTAAAAACTCCAACTTGGAACTCCATGCTAGGTTTGAAATTATTACAACACCTTTAGAAGTGGTAGAAACTTTGATGGAAGCCCACGAATATCTCATCCAACCTCATGCGACCCCCAACACATAGCATAACACATGCTCATACTCCACATGAAGACTCAGTAATTCCACAAATGTTGAAAGATGGCCACGCCTTGATCATAAACCTCACACAATATAGAGTTATGACTATAGTGAATGGTTTGCCAGGCCCACGACCACATATGGAGTTCTCATGCCAAGCTAGGATGCAAAAATGGTTAAGGGAATAGTGATGAAGGTGAGAATAGTCCCCTACACACTCCTTATACTCTACTCAACTCAACACTGAAACCCACGATTTTGAAAATGGTTCCTTTGCCAATGGTGTAACATTTGCCTAGACCCAGGATGCTCGATTTCTCTATGGTACAAATGAGATAAGAATTTGTGAATGGAATTTAGATTTATTCATGATTTGAATTATACTATCTTTAGCTCCTGAACAATATATGACTGACCTTCTTAATCACTAACTTTAATTCCAATCAATCATCTTCACTCTTTGCATGACGACTATTAATGTTTGTCTAATATACCACGTTAAGGCTACAATTTAGGTTTGAAAGCTAAATACTTCCAAAGAGAATTTTGATAGGCAATAAAATAATATTTGAGCCTTTTTAATAAGACATTGACCAATCTGATTAGAAAAATATTTCCTATCTAAAGTAGAGATCAACTATAAATAATAAATCCAAAATCTCCTTTTTAACAAGAATTCACCCAACTATAATCCAATCTATCTAAAATGATAAATACCTCAAACTTTTGAATAACCTAAAATCTCCAAACCTTGAATATTCAATTTTGTTTTTGAAGAAGACCCATAAAATTTCCACTTGATCAATCATTTTTCCATTGAACCCTTGCATGAATCTTGAGGTGAATCCACTTGCAAATGGAATTGAGTTTTCATCTAAATCTACAAACTTGAAAGGATCTGGGTTTTCATCCAAATCCCGATACCTGAACTTGAGGGTTACCATCCTCTCATTCTAGAAAGCTTAGCTCTCCACAAATTCCAATTTCAAATAAAATAAAATTCACCTCCCGAGAAATGAGCCCTCAAGTCCTTTTATAATACCTTTTTAGGTTTTTCCCATAAAAACCAATTATCACTTTATTATAAAAGTGACTATTAAATTATCTCATAAATATTCTTGAGTCACTTTATAACCTCATTGGTATAATTATTTAATATTACCTTTATAATTGCACTTTTTTCCAGGCAACATTAAATAATTGAATTAATTAATATTTATTAGGCGGGACAAAAAATGGGGACATTACAGTCCGCCCTTCCTAGAGATTGCTTGTCCCCAAGCAATCTATACCTGCATACCATGTACAAATACCAGGGTCCCAGATGAACCTGTAGAATACTCCATCACAATCCTATGGATTCAACATGATACCACTATACCCTATATCTCGGTCAAACCCTGTAGTAGATAGAAACAATGTACTAACCATACCAATCCCTGGATCCCATAGCCAAATTGGAAGCCTATCATACCCAATATGAGTTGACTTCCACTATACCACTTTGATACCTACTAGAATCCAAATGAACCAAGTCTCAAGTTCTTATTTTTGGAAGCAACCATTTGAAGAAAGAAAGGTAGGAGACTTGGAAAATTTGGGTTCATCATCTGAAGTTGGAAACACATCATACCAAAGTGGACTAGACAATCTCTTATACAACCCATACTTATGTACCATCAGATCATTTGTACCAAGGTTGAAAGAAAAATGGTAAGAACACCTCACCACGTAATCAAGGTTAAACTCACTCGCTTGCATCAATGGAATGCCAACATAGTCACATGGATTCCATACTTCATTGCCATCACTAGAAGATGAATCGCAACTCAAATCATGATGAACAAACCTTGCAACAACTCTATAAACCTTTTCTGCAACCCTGCTGGAAAGGTCTTTTTCTGAAAGAAAATGAAGGTAATATGATTTTATTACCTCTAAAGCTTTCCTAATAGTCCACAAGCTTCAGATAGAAGCTCCAACCAAAACACTATTCTGCCTTTCCTCAAATTCAATTGACCAAAGGAGGTATTCAACAAACTTATCAGTGCTATCAAAGTGAAATAAGGTTTGATCAAACTTATCTTTAGTAGTCTTCAATTGATCCTTCCATCCTTGTGACTCATTAGGTCATTGATCATAATCAGCTGCATAAAATGAAATTTTTGATTTGCTTCCAAGAGGGGGAAACATATCAACATGAAAATTGATTTCCCCACTAGATGACATCTTGTACTCATCCTATAAAGAAGATGGAACAACATTGTGATTGATCACACAACTCTCAACATAATCCACCTCTTCATCACAAGACCTGTCAATAACATTCTCTACATCACCAATGTAGAGAATTGGGCATATATCACTAGTAAAGGGTTTTTCTTTAGGGACACTTGCTACAACATACTGTTCCCTATTGTGCTCATCCAATGCACTCACCCCATTGGTGTCATCTACACCTGTAAATGAAGTAGATGTTTCCACATATTCAATACACACATTCTCATAATTTGTGGATGCATGCTCGTCACCAGTGGCTTCCATAGATAGTTGAATTTCAACTATGGGTGATAAATATTGTGCCAAGCTCAACTCCACATTGAACGCATCAATTCGAGCCTTTGATTCTTGAAGGGCCATTTGAGTTCTCTTCAAAGAGTCCATGGTGACCTCAAGCTCATGAGTGAGCTCATCAACCTCCTCTTCTTTCCCGTTGAGTGCATCATAATAAATCCCATCAAGCATGAGAAGATGATCTATGCCTGATAGTAGCTGTAGGTAACTAGTTTTCATTACCACGAACACATCTTTGAGTGCCTAAAACTCTACAATGGAAAGTTCACCATCAAAGTGCTCATGTGTCCCTGGATTCCACTAACAATAGTTTTCCATCAATTGTTGAATCACATCAAAATATTATATGGCTATAACTATAGATGTCCAATTTGATCACTTCCATATGATCAAACGCGTCTCCCTATTCATCCAGTTGCTTATCCCCTCTGTGTATTAATTAAACCATTTGTTTCCAATTAATACCCATCTCACATAAAGTCCTAAAGTATTTAATTTACAATAAATACTTGCCCTCACTCCTCTAAATTAAAATAAATTTACCATTTTATTTAATTTAGTCATATTCCCCTTTGGAATTAAGGTATTTTTTTATTCCTCTTTCTCCTCATGGTGCATCCTCCAGCAAGTTGGTGTTTGTCCATCTGTTGCTGTCTTCTTCTAATTAGCTATGGTTAGCATATGCACACCCCTAATCATCATTAGGGTCACATCCTCCATAATCTCCCACTTGTTTCTAATAAGTTATTAGTTCATCTAATTAAGTACTTGCACAACCTTAATCATATGGTTAGTCCAACCTAATCCTCTTCCCACTTATAGCATGTCCTTAAGTCAACCTTATTAAAGGCTTTCTCCTTTTGGGCCAAGGCACTCTGGCTTCCATTAGCAAATTTTGAATTCACCTTTTAATCCAGTGATACACCCAAAATTTTTAGTTTAATACTTCTTCACATGTCTCTACTTATTCTTTATTCTTTCCCATCTCCCCATGAGAATATTTGAGGAATTTTTAATTCCTCACATGTCCTCTCACCCACATGGGGACAAGGACCTCCTTTATGAGGAGATTTTGTCCAATCCTAAGGTACTTTGTACCCCCTCCATGTCATGTACTTCTCCTTCCACCTCATGTCCACTTCACCTTTTAGGGCTATATCACATGTCACATGTCAAGATGTGAGGGCTTGTGAGTTCTCAACTCACCTTAGCCCTACATCTTGATACTTGGTGGCTCAATCTTGACCATCCATCTCTTCTAGGAATTCTCAAAATTCCTATAAATACCCCCTCTTTTCTCTCATTTTGAGAGAGATCATTTTGCTAGCCAAACTCTTGCAATTTTATTTTTCAATCTACACAGCCATTTTCATGTTTTCATCCACTTGCACTCATCCTCACAACATCATTTAGCTTGCATCTTGTGCCATCCAAGGAGCATACACATCAAAGATCGAAGGGCCAACCAAAGGATCAATTCGAGACAAGGTATAATGTTCCATTTGTTGCTTTTATCTTGTGTTGATTCCAACTTAGGCTAATCTTGAGGTGTAGGTTGTTTTGGTGTTTATTTGCACTCTTTTACTTACTGCTCATTTTCTAACACTTATATTCGACCTATCACAATAACAAATGTCTTCATTCACCTTCAATTGTCCTACCAAATGATGGAACCCCTAAGACCTATCATCCCCATTACAAATTTCTAATTTGAAATCAACACTACGATAGGATGTTGAATCACCATCATTAACTGATTGGAAAACATCGTCATGTGTGCCATAAATATTGCACAGATCCTCTTCATATGTATTAGTGTTATGAACCTCATAGGATAACTCTAATGGAGTATTAGAGGTTGTTATTTTGACAACCTCATTGCATACTTCCTCTTCCAGAATAGATGCATGTACATCCAAAGAATCATCTTGGAAATTTTCCAAACAACCATCATGAGGTATGACATCATCATCACCTACAACCACTACTTTTCACTCATCTTTTTCCCCAACTAATAGATGAGGCTCCAAA
>VDFB02022307.1:32073-51458 GCA_007258455.2 Sequoia sempervirens
TGTCCAATCCAATCTAATCACATCACCTTCGACCCAATCAATCTACTTCCATCTCGAAGCAAATTCGGTGTCGATCGTCAGAATTAATCCCATCACATCATCCAATCATCCTAATCTGAGCTTTAGTCCAATATGAGCTGGACCAAAATCCCAATTTGAGCTTTAATCTGTTCCCATCCAAAATCTTTCCTCTTTATCCTTTCACCATCATGAATCCTCATCCTCCATCAATAGTAGTCAAGGGAAACCTTAATTACATTGACAACGATAACGAAAGTCTTGTTGATCAAGAGGAATATGACATAGACCCCCTTGACACTATCATTGCTAGTAAGCTTTCTCCACCCACTTTCCAAAATCCAATCACCCCTTCCAGTTATCCTGTTATACCTTCATCCATGCCTAATCATGTTGCTTCTACTACCTTTGACAAGGGATATCCATCATATCCATCATACCCTTCATCTACATCATCCTCTTATCCAACACCCGCATCCTCTCATCCTAGTCCATCATCTCAATACCCCTATCCTAATCCCCCATCCACATCCTCCTATCTAAATCCTTCATCCGCATATAACCACTACCCTAATCTTCCATGCCAATCTATGCACTCTAATCCTACATTCGTACCTTCCTATCTTAATCCTACATCCACACCCTTCTACCTTAATCCTACATCCACATATCCTCATCCTAATCCACCATCCCAATACTCTTATTATAATTCATCCCCCACATCCTCTTGTTCCACTACACCACCTATATCCTCTTGTCCTAATCCACAATCCATGTCCCCCTATCTTAATTCACCACTCCAATATCCTTACCTCAACCCTCCATCTAATCCTTGTCCTCCATCTACTCCTAGTCCTCCATCCAATCCCATTCATCCATCCCATCCTAGTCATCCATCTACTCCTAGTCCTCCATCCAATCCCATTCACCCATCCAATCCTAATCCTCCATTTACTCATAGTCCTACATTCAATCCTATTCCTCCATCTAACTTGATCCACCAATCCATAATCCCTCATCCATTTTCTACCACCCTAGCAAAGGCTAGCGATATGCAAGTCTCTCGTTTCAGAAGTTCTCCAAGGACTAATTACAAAGAAGCCATCCCCAACTCCACATCTTGAAGTCATGGAACCATGCCATCTAGATCCATTATCCACGGTCACTAGTGATGAGACCCTTCTCCATACCACACCTATCATTGTTGTTACCACCCCTAGCACTGATCAAACCATTGAAACCATTGAACCCACTAAATCCATTGAACACCCACCCCCTACTCCGAGAGTCATCGAACCTATTGACGATATGCAAATCCAATCCACTCCTCCCACTCCTAGTAGCACCAAAACCCATTCCAATGAGCCTCATGAATCTTCCATCCCTCCATCTTCCCCACTTGAAGAGTCCCAACAAGAGTCCATTACCATGCCTCCCGCACACGATGAGCCATGCCAAGAGCCTAATCCAAAGCATGCCAACATATCCCCTTCTCTAGATCAAGATCCTACCATCCCATCTAGTCCACCTCAGACCATGATCCCCATCCATTCCATCCCACTTGATCCCTTGTCATTCAAGCTTCACACTACTCCGTCTCCATCTCCATGTAGGCCTACCACCACAAATCTAGATCCTATCATGGCCCCTACTCCCTCTAATGTTGCTATCCATCATCTCCTTCTCATGATCCCCATCCCGCCAGCCCTAAAAATCACTATCCCCCGCGCCCGCTTGCATATCCTTGGTCCTCTCACATTCCTCCATGGTGGTCTCCTAGAAGAAAGCCTTATACACCAACCTCCTCTTCCACCTAATAATGAACTTGCATCATTCTTCCAGAATAACAAAAATCCTGTCCTAGATCGAATACTCAAGAAAATGAACTATCAAGGAAAAGGTTTAGGCCTTCATGAGCAAGGTATTATAGAGCCCATCCAAGCTAAAGAACACTTGTATCCACAAGGTCTTGGATGTACTACTCACGACTCGCAATCCAAAAATGTTGGTACAACCTCTAGGCGTCCTCAACGAGCCTTTTTCAAAAGAAATATCGGCTCTTCCCATCCCATCCCTGTGGATCATATGCTGCCATCCCTCCTCCTCTATCGTATCATCTCAAAACAACCGTCCATCTTCCTCCTTCATCTGCTCCATCCATTTTGGGTCCTTACATCCCACCATCTACATCTCCAATCCTCCATCTACCATGCCCTTGTTTCCTCTAGGTCCTACGTCTATTTTGGGCCCCTATATCCCAAAATCACCTCCTCCATCTCATCCTATCCATCCCTTCATCCATTCATCACCTATCCATCTCATCCATCATAAACATCCCTCTCACATACCCCATAGTCAGGATCAACAAAGGCACTTACTCAAACATCCTCTATCTACACATAATCCCCGTGCTCCTACCTCCATCACTCCACATCATCCATCTCCTCACACCCATCCCATTACTACTAAAAGCACTTTGGTTGTTAAAGAAAAAATGCATCAATCTAAACATCCACATGAATCAAAAGCTTCCCATGTCCCCTCTAAAAGACATGTTAAAACCAAAAAGCAAACCAAATCAGTAAAATCAAATCTATAGTAGCAAAGGCCCTGTATAAAGATCAAAACTATGTGGATCCCAAAGAAAAAGGATGCAATGCCATCACATGAAAAATCTGTAAGAACATCCAAAGTTGCTAATCCAAAAACTAGTCATACACCCCTTTCATCTCCTAAGTATGTTTTGGGTCCTTATGTTCCAAAGTTCACCCATCTCCTCCATTATCCACATTCTCATCCCAAGCAATCCTCTATTCTTTCACATCCACCACATGTACTTAATGTTAGTCACAGACACATCTCCCATCCATATACTTTATCATTCTATCCATACCCTTTCCAGCCTTCCATCCATTACCCCACATATCTCCTCCATCAAATCCCCCTAATTCATCCTCTTGCATAATTCATTTATCCTCATAAGGTTGTACCAACATCCAATAGTCGGTTCGAACATGGGTTCTTACTACCTCGTATAGAACTTGATGCTTGAGTCATCCATCCGTATCCATATCATGTATCTTATAAATTCCTTTATCCACATCCCTATCCTTCCATTTCGTAAAATCAAAAGTCAAAAAAGTCAACAAAAAAAGTCAACAAAAAAAAGAGAAATAATTCGTCCAATGGTGAAAACTTGGCAAACAAGCGCTTTGGATAAATACCATGATGAAAACCTGGCAAACAGACGTCATGCGTAAATCCCCATTTGCACTTGGGGGCAACTTCCTGATATGCATTCCCTCCATCCGCTATGCTTCTAGCTATGCACCCGTCTTCCTGTTATCTGTCCTCTTCATAAATCCCCCCATCCCACCTATCTTCTGCATCCTACCATCATATCTCATTTATCTCCCATTCCCTCCATCCTTCTTGTGATCTTGATCAAAATAGGGGCACCTATCTATGCATGCTTTGGACACCTATTGGTATACATCCCCTTCATCCATGCTCTATCTTATTCCTTAGTCACCCATCCTATTCTCATCCAGTTATCTCTTTTATCTTCCCATCCACTTGTCTTTCGTCCCTCATGCCTCATTATATATGACATATCTAGAGTGGGGGCATCTACTTCCTTTGTGACATAGTCCTTGGAGAAATCATCTATCATAACATCCCTTCATCTCTCTATCCATCTATCATAGCATCCCTTCCATCTCCCCATCTATCCTAGCATCCCTTTCATCTCTCAATCCTTCTGTCCCTATCCATCTATCACAGTGTCCCTTCCATCTCCCCATCTTTCTCTTCGTATCCAGCTATCCTAGCATCCCTTTCATCTCCCAATCCTTATCCCTCTATCCAATCCACCCAAACAATCCTTTTTCCTCCCCCCCATCCTCTCCCCTCATCCCATCTCCTAATCCCTTGTCATTGGTATCTAGCTATAGACTTTACCCCATGCAATCCAATGTCATCCATCTTATAAGTCATCACTTCTACTTCTTTTGCATCTTTTCTATCTCATCGTTCTGTTCATCTATATGGCCGTCATTTGCCACTTCATCTTTGATGATTTGGATAACTATCCCATCCCTGAGCTTTATATAGTCACTATCGTCCAACATCATCTATCTTATCACTTCATCATTCATCTATCTTGTCCCATCGTGTCGGTCCAATCATTTTATCCCCTTATCTAGGGTCATCTCATCCTCTTTCATCCATCATTTGTTGTCGGTCTTTAGTCGAACTACGTTGCCCCTGCGCTTTCACGTAGGCAAGGTCGATCATTTGATCTGCCCCCGGGGTTCCATCATCGATCTATCTTGTCCACTTTTCTCCTATTCTCCATCCTATCTTGGTCATCCATCGAAATCTCCATCATGGTCAGTCGTCCGCCTTTTATCGAACTACGAGGGCTCTGCGCTTTTACGTAGGCAAGGCTAATCTTTGATCGGCCCCCGAGCCCCTAGGTCTTTAGGTTTTGTCTGTCCCGTCTTTACCATCCATCGAAGTCTCTTATCTTGTCATGTCTCTCGTGTGTCGTGTCGTCAAGCTATGCTCTTAGCTAGCTGGTTCTTAACAAACAAGATTCACTTATATCATGAGATCCAATCGATTTTGAACATCCCGCGTCATAACGATCTTTTAATATCCGTCATCTTTGGTCTCAACAGGATGTATCCTTCCTAACAGACCTCATCAATCCCATCTATCCCCTTGATCCTATGGCAAAGGACATTTGAAAGTGATTGATCTTTTGATGTTTTTGGCTTTTGTTTATCATTGGAGCTCCCTATCATCACTTGTCAAGGCCGCCATAATCCATCATATTATGGTGTGTTTTGATTGGTCAACATAGGGGCATATCTTGATCTTTTTATGTCTATTTGTGTCTTCTTGGTTGTCCCACATAGTACCCACCAAGATCTCTGAGGTCTTGTGTTATGCTGGGGCATCCTTTTGTGCTTGTAGTTATCTCAATACCTGGCCCAACCAAGGTCTTTGTGACTTTGGGGTGTTGGGATAGCCTTTTTGTCTTTTGTGTTTGTTTTATGCATTAGACACTAATTCACCTTGGTTCTTCATACCCTGGTGTCTTGTGTTTGATGCTATAGCAAAAACTAGTGCTCCAAAGATGATAAATTGCATTTAGAATTACATCTCATTTTCCATTCTATCGTCTTGCATGTATCCCCCCATCCATTCATCCTTCATCCTTATCTCTATCCAATCTCCATCCATTCCACTTAGCCTAAATCATCTAATCATATCCTTTCTCTTGTCCCCAGTCTCATTATCAGCCTTGACCCATCATCATCATTATCCATTAGTATCATTCCCTATCCCTTTGGTGTTGTTTTGGGATGTATCCTTCCCTCATCAACAACACTTTCATCATCATCATCATCGGGAGGTATTTTTCCCTATCCTTTTTTGGTGTTCTGGGATGTATCCTTCCCTCATCAATACCACTCAGTGGGATGTATTCTCCCCTATCCCTTTGGTGTTGTTTTGGGATGTATTCTTCCCTCATCAACAACACTTTCATCATCATTGGGAGGTATTCTTCCCTATATTTTAGTGGTGTTTTGGGATGTATCCTTCCCTCATCAATACCACTCGGTGGGATGTATCCTTCCCTATCCTCGTGTTGTTTCGGGATCCTTCAATCCGTCATTGACAACACTCCATCCATCCATCAACCCATTTTGTCTTGTACCTTGACTGGGGCAACATCACCTTTTGAAATCCATTTGTGCTTCATCCATCTCCTATCGCTTCTCCTTAATTTCTTACCCATCACCTTGCATCATCTTCCTCATCTCCCCTTGCATCACATCATCTATTTCGAGAGCACACACGTGTTCTCTTCAACCCGCATGTCCTCTCGAGGGGGCATCCTTCATCCCTAACTCTTCATCTTTACCCCCATCGTCTTTCCCTAGTCATCCCTTTGATGACTGGGGCATCTTTCCAATCTAACCATCTTCTTCTAGGTTCTATATTTTAATATTCTTTGAAATGATGCTATTTCATAACACCATCTCAAGAGGGGCAAATGTAGACATCAGAATTTGGACACTTAATTTATCCAAATTTATCACTTTTCGCCTAAACATCCTCTTATCCTAGTTAATTAAATAATATTACTATTATTTAATTAATATCTTTAATTCTGCCAAATCCCTAAGGTATTTAATTAATAATTAAATACCTTACCCTCCTTAATCCTCTTTTCATCAAATAAATTAAATAAATATTACATTTATTTAATTCCTCACATGTCATTTTCATCTAATCATAATCCATCTCCTAATTTCTTCATTAGGGATGTGCACATGCCTAATCCTTGATTAGGATGTGTCACATCCTCCAACTTTTGCAAGTTGGCTTCTAATCCTCATTTATTTCTAATTATTGATTAATTAAGCCTAATCATTCTCCAAGGAATTTTTAATTCCTTTTTATTTGTCCTAGATTCCCCTCCTTTATATGTGAATTTTTAATTCACATTCCATCCTTCCAAGGCTTCTAGAACCTTGGACTTGTCACAATCTTCACATGTGACCAACCTTAGACTTGTCACAATCTCCACATGTGACCAAGTCCCACCTTTTTGGAGCCCATCTTTTATCTTTTAGACTTTTCTAGGAATGTGAATTTTTAATTCACATTTATATCCCCAACCACCTTTCATTTTCCCATGTAGATTTTTGAGGAATTCCAAAATTCCTCAAATGTCTTTTTCACTCCCACTTGGGGACAAGAAATCCCTTTTTGTGGAAATCCTCTCATCCCCCAAGGTGCATGTCCTTTTCCACCTCATGTACCTTTTTGACAACTCATCTCCACCTCATATCCTCTTGGCCATTTCACCTTCCACATGTCAAGATGTGAGAGCTTGTGGGTTCTCAACCCACCATAGCCCTTCATCTTGACCTTGTTGGATCAATCTTGACCCTTGAATTCTCTAGAGAATTCAAAATCTCCTATAAATACCCCCTTCTCAAGGGAATTTCCAACACTTAGCCATCTTGCACCCTTATGCTGTCATTTTGCATTTTCAACACTTTGCACTCTCATAACTACATGCTGTCCATTTGAATCCTCAAGCCTTTTTCAATCATTCAACCATCTTTGTTCATCATTTTTCATATTGAAGCTTGCATCATAGTCACTCAATCTATCATCTAAGGAGCACACAACCAATCTAACCAAGGGCCAATCAAAGAAGTTTCAACAACAAGGGAGGTAAAAGTGTTTGTGTTTCATTTTATTTGCATTTTTTTTCGTTGTAACACTCTTTTGGCTAATCTTGAGGTGTCCTTGGTGTTTTATTATTCATGTTTCTTAGTTATTTTGCATGTTTAGAGCAGTAGGAATTCCAAGGTATCACAGACATAACATTTACTCACAAATGACACAGGTAAACTACCACAGACTCAAGAAAGGGACATGCCTATGCTTGGGTTGATGTCATGAGTGAGTGGCTCCTACTTCTTTCTTTAGATTGTGGCACTGTTCACTTTGACTAATGCACTCGGTTCACTACAATTTTTCGCTTCAAAGTACTCAACGGGTACAGGTTGCAGACAACACTCCTCAACTTATGACTCAGCTTCAGCCGAGTTCCATCGGTTCTGACTCAATTTCCATATTCTTCATTCAGACTAGCTTTCTCTTCCCTATTCTCCAACCCCCAGAATCAAGCTAAAAATCGTATCTTAAAGCCTTTCCTCGAATAAGCCCCAATTGATCCCAAGAAACAGTTGATCCAAGAGATGAAAAATCTCCCAAAAGAAATAGTAAGCTTGGGTTTTACCTCTCCCACATGCGAAATGTCCATCACCTTACTGTCGCTTCTCCCACGATCATATAGGCATTTTTTGATTTACAAACTTTATTCAAATGAAAATCCCTAGTGACGAGATTAAAATATTTTATTCGGTGATTTACAAAATTTTAATATTATATTCAGGTTGATAAATATAAATTACCCACCCCTATATAAATGCATAAAGATTATGCTTTTTAAATATTAACAATAAAAATAATTGACGATTGTCTTTTTAATAGGAACGTTATTAGTAATTTCCTCTATAACTAAGGCAAAAAGTTAGGTTAGTATGAAATCAAATGCATAATCAAAACCCTAGCTAAACAATGGAGTACAATGGAGTAAAAATGCATAAAACAAAGAACAGTCTCACCAAAATTCTTCAAGCCCTCCATGATTGACCTTCATTGCCCTTCTCCATTTGCTACAAAATGATGTTTTCCCTCATATTTTTGATGAGCAACTATGACTATGGCAATGTCCTAAGCAAATATTGAAGGATTCTACTATTGCTGCAATGTACTCAACAAAATGCAAGTATGAAGTAAGCCTAAATTCTGAAGCATAAAATAGCGAAGCCTGAAGTGTATGAAGTATGAAGTATGAAGTGTGTCAAATGAGGTAAAATTTGCCTTTTTATAGAAAAGCCAATTTTAGATGAATGGACAGGATTGGAGATTGAGAAATGCCCTAAGATCAAAGTTTGAAATTAAATGTGACATCCATTAGGGTTAGGGCAACATTAAGGCAAAATTTGAAATAAAGGGCTGAGATTTGATTTTAGAAAAATAAAATCAATGGACAAGAATGCATGTGACAAGGAGATATTGGGCATGAAAAAAGAGACTATTGGAAAATCAAATAATAATTTAAAATTATTTGATTTAAAATGAGGAGTTGACCCTTTTGAATTAAAAATCATTTTAATTCAAAAGTGGTGGGGTCATGTGATAGTGAATAATTTATTTCAAATTATTTACTTGGTGGGAAAATAGGAAGTGGGTAATTTTAAATAAATGATTTTATTTA
This sequence comes from Sequoia sempervirens, assembly GCA_007258455.2. Classification (NCBI taxonomy): domain Eukaryota; kingdom Viridiplantae; phylum Streptophyta; class Pinopsida; order Cupressales; family Cupressaceae; genus Sequoia; species Sequoia sempervirens. Next base: position 40,967 of record VDFB02022307.1, read on the forward strand.
AAATTAGAAAAAGCCAAGGTGGACAATAATTAAATAAATTATTAAAATTTATTTAATTATAAGACATTAGAAATTAATGATGTATTTAAATAAATAAATAAAATTTATTTATTTAAATAATCAGGCAGAAATAGTTGACAAATAATAATTAAATAAATTTAGGAATTTATTTAATTATAGAGGGACATAGGAAATTAGTAACGTATTTAAATAAAATAAATATAATTTATTTATTTAAATAGTCAAGAGGAATAGAAATGATTGGAGATCGGGATGGCGACAGTGACCTCTGCATGTCGAGCTAGGGCGACTGTGCCCTAGCTCGTTCTCAGCTCTAGTTGCATGTGCGAAGTGGGGGGTTGTTGAGGTGTTTGTGGGGGTGTTTTGGTGGTGAAACTTCGACAAATCTGCTCTCTTCCTTGTTGCCTTATGGTGGTGTAACAACTGTGGGACGGTGTTTGCATTTGCAATGGAGGCTATAGGCTTGGCCCGACTGCGCTGGGCGTGGAGACAATGCTAGGTGTTGTGCTTGTTGTGTTTGGTGGCACCCTTGGGTTACATAGCCCATGTGGGGATTTTCTTGGTGGGAATTTTTTGAGTGGGGGTTGCATTTTCTAGCCTTCTGTTGTGTGGGGAAAGCTTTTCCATAAAGGTGGTTTTGGATTTTTTTTCTGTAGTGGTTGGAGGTTTTTTGTTTTTGGTGTGTTGAAACCTCTTTTCTCTAGTGACTTGAGGGCTTGCATGCCCATTTAGGGTCTTCATCGGCTAATGATGTTGCATAGGGAATCATCCGGGGCTAGCCCCAAGTTGAATTATCAAGCAGCGTTTGGCTCAAAACCTACGTCTCAGGTGGAGAAAATTTATGATAAATACCTTTTTTCATCAGATCCAGAGAGGAATGAGATGGGTTCTTTTGGGGGGTCACGAATTTCAAAGATCAATGGGTGCCTGGAAAGGTGCAAAGAGAGGCCAAAATTGGTGATTATGATGGAAATGTTGGCAATGATATTGATTACTATTCAAGACATTCCCTATACTGCAAGTTCTTGGGATTGAGAATCTTGTTGCAATTTTTGGAATCCTGGGCTCAGAGGACCTAGCTGCTGGAGGGGGAGATGGAGATTCAGCTCCTGGCGAATAACTATTTTATGGTTACCTTTGATTGCATGGCAGATAGGAACAAGGTTTTTGAAGGGGGCCCTTAATTTTACAACTAGGTGGGTTTGATTTTTAAACAGTGGCATGTGAGCTTCAATCCGACTGAGGAACTCTCGAGTCAGGTTCTAATTTGGGTTTGACTGTCGAGGTTCCCAATTGAGTGTTGGCACGATGATGTTTTGCATTTGCTGACCTTGATGCTCGATAGGCCTGTGGGGTCTTCGCAGCAGACATAGTTCAAAAAGGTAATGACTTTTGCCCGATTTTGTGTAGAAATTGATTTAAGTAAACCATTGCCAAATTCTATCGAAGTGTGTGCAGGATCTCATTCATGGGTGCAGCAGTTAGATTATGAGACATTACCTTTTCGATGTTGCCTTTGTCATGAGTATGGACACTTACAACGTAGGTGTCCAAGATCCAAGTCTTCGGAGGGCCAATCTCCTCAACCTCCTCACAATTAGCCTAGGGTAGATAAGGGTAAGGAGCCTATTCTGGGTGATGGTGTTGATGGTGATGGATTTACTCCAGTCAAGGCTCGGAACAAAAATTAGGGACAAAAAAGGACTTTGAAGGAAAGATAGGATGACGACACTTTGAACAAATTCAAGGTGTTGGATGATCTTAGCCAGCAGGAAGTGAATCCAGGATTGATAAACTTGGATCAAGGGACCTTGGGTACTGAACAAATTGGGCCTCCTTTGGAGGCTATGCAGGCCATGCAGGAGGATGGTTCAGGGCAGATGGTTGCTTTGACAAAACCAAAGGTTATTGTTGGAGGAGCAAAGAATGGGGGAGGTGGGTCTCCTGGGTCTATGAAAGAAGAAGGGGGAGTGGGAAGGAACATCTTTTCTTCTTCTCACTTGGGTATTCAACAAAAGGAATCAAAGAAAGGAGTTGGTGAGAAATATTCCAAGCTGGGTCAAAAGAAGGATATGGACAAGATTAAGTTAGTTGGGGAAACGTCAGTGGAATTAGGGGCTGTGAAGACTCTGGATTCATATTTTTCATGCCCTTCAAAATGATTATTCTCTCATGGAATGTAAGGGGCTTGAACAGTGGCCCTCGACAAAAATTTGTTTGGGATTTAATTAGAAGTCAATCTCGTAATATTCTATTTTTGCAGGAGACGAAGTTATCTATTGAGCATATGTGGAGTGTGTTACCTAAGCTGTGGAAGTATGGCAAATGCCAGTGTATCGGGGCTTTTGATTCTTTTGGGGGGTGGCTTGTTTATGGAACCCTCAGAAGGTTTGTCCTCTATGGTGGATGTCATCTAGATCTTTTATTTCTATGGTTGCCTCGTGCTTGCAGACAAGGGAATGTGCGCTCTTCTCTAATGTGTATGCTCTTGTGGAGTTTTTGGGCAATCAACTTGTTCAGTCTCATCTTTGTTTTGTTCATAGTTTGGTTCCTTATCATCCATGGGTTGTGGCTAGAGATTTTAATGCTATTCTTGAGATGTCAAAGAAATGGGGAGGTGTTGTGAGACTAGATCCTTTTGCGTTGTTACTGCAGGACAACATCTCAGCCTTAAATCTTATTGATGTGAAGCCCAGTAATAGTGTCTTTACTTGGAACAACAAAAGGGTTGGTGAGAATAGTGTTGTTGAGAGGTTGGTCTATTTTTTGGTTTCTTGTTTTTGGGTTGGAGGCATGTGGTCTACCAACTCTGAGATTTTGGATTGGCAAGGTTCTAACCACTGGCCTATTAAGTTGAGTATTACTTCTGCTCATGGGCCTCAGTCACCTTCTTTCAAGTTCCAGCTTATGTGGTTAAGGGAGGCAACTCTTTTTGACCATGTGGATGTTTGGTGGAGGATTAGTAGACCGACTTTTGGTACGAAAATGTACACTTTTGCTAAGCTTCTTCAGTTTTTCAAGTATCAGTTTAATCAGTGGAATTGACAATGGTTTGGTAATATCTTCCATGAAAATATTGTTGCACAGGATGAGCTAAATTCTATTACGCAGTTGATCGGTGAGAATGGGACTATAGAGGAGCTTCTGAGAGAAGAGGCCAAGGCTCTGAAAGTGGTTGAGGAGTGAGAACTGAGTGAAGAGGTTTATTGGAAGCAAAAGGTCTATGTTAAATGGCTTCAGGAAGGAGATAAAAACTCTGCCTTTTTCTTTAATTCTGTGAAGGACAGGTGACATGGTAATTCTATTTTTGTTTTGGTGAATGACAGGGGGGAATGTCTCTCCTCTTTTCAGGATATCTTAGCTGAGGCGTCACAGTATTTTGCTACTTTATTCAGGGAGGAGTCACATGGAGGCTCTATTGAGGAAGCTCAGGTGCTTTCTTGCATTCCCCCATTGGTTTCTAGGGAGATGACTGAGCATATTATGAGGGAGATCTCTCTTGATGAGTTGGAAGGGATAGTGTTTCAAATGAAGAAAGGAAAAGCTCTTGGCCCCGATGGATTTCTGAGTGAGTTTTTTCAAGAGTTCTAGGATATCATTAAGTTGGATCTTCTGGAAATTGTTCAGGAATCTTAGAGGAATAAACAAATGTTGTGTGCCTTGAATTTCACCTTCCTGACCCTTATTCTCAAGTGTGATGGGGCTGATAAGTTAACTCAATTTTCGCCTATATCTTTGTGCAATGTTGTATATAAAATTATTTCTAAATTGACAACCGAGAGGCTGAAGAAGTGGCTCAAAGGGCTGATTTTGGAGGAACAAAGTGGATTTGTAGCAGGTAGGAAAATCCTAGGCGGGGTTGTTATTGCTACAGAGACCATTCATTCTATGGCCAATTTTCATGAGAAAGCTATGTTTATTAAGTTGGATATGGCTAAGGTGTATGACAGGGTTAGATGGTATTTCCTATGGAATATCCTTGTTTCTTTTGGTTTTTGTGAGGATTGGATCCAATGAGTTATGAGTTGCGTTATGTCAGTTTCCTTCTAAGTGCTAAGAAATGGTAATCATTTTGAGCTCTTCGAGGCCTCTAGGGGTTTGCGCTAGGGGGATCCCCTTTCTCTGTATTTATTTATGCTTCTTGTTGAGGGTCTTGGACGTTTCATGAGAAGGAATGTGGAGTTGGGCATCATTCAAGGATGGAGATGGGGAGGAGGTTTGCCTCCACAGTCGCATTTGTAGTTTGTTGATGATACTGCTTTGATGGGGATGGCCATAATTATGGAAGCTACGAACTTGAGGCAAGTGTTGGATGTTTACATTGTTGCCTCAAGTCAGTTAATTAATGAGGATAAATCTTCCATCTTCTTCTTCAATACTCTGGCGTCCATTCAGAGAAGAATTGCACACATCTTGCAGTTTCAGATAAGGGCTCTCCCTTTGACCTAGCTGGGTATCCCTATTTCAGTTGGTAGACTTCCCAAAGGTTCTTGGCAGAATATTCTTGATAAATTCTAGTTGAGAGTTAATCATTGGACCCATAAATGGATGTATTTTGTTGGGCGGGTCCAGCTTCTTAAATCGGTGGTGCAGGCCTTTCCTACCTACAGGTGTATGCTTCAAGTGGCTTTGATGGGTTTTCTTAAGGAGTTGGAATCTTTAGAATGACAATTCTTATGGGCTAGTAGTTTTTTGTCATCCAAATGGAGCCTGGTTAGATGGGATGTTGTGTGCAGCCCAAAGTAGTTTGGTGGTCTTGGTCTCTGACAATCATCTTTTTCTAGTGTGGTTGTGGCAGTTAATCTATTCTAGAGATGGTGTGTGGAGTAGGACTAGATTTGGGCCAATATTTTATCCCATAAGTACTTTTCAGGGATTCCTCGATATGATCTCCCTAGATACCCTCTTGAGGGTAAAGGATCTGTGATTTGGAATACTCTTTAGAAGGGAGCGAAACTCATCAAGGAAGGTTTATTATGAATTTGTAGATGTGGCACTTAAGCGCAGTTTTGGTTGGACTCTTGGGATGGATTCCCTCCTCTTATCTCTCAGTTCCCTAACTTGATTCCTTTGTGCCAGAGGTTTCTTGCGGCGGGTTGGTCTAGGGTGAGTGCTTTCAAATCTTTCTCTACTTGTGGTCTATTGGCAATGGCTAGGTGGAAGGTTCCTGCGGAGTGGTCGAATGTTAGCTTAGTGGATCGAGGTGTTGAGCTTCACAAAATTCTTAGCAGTAGGTGTTGTAGCTCTCTCCTTGAGGAGGATATTTTGGCTTGGGCCCCTAATCCCAAGGGGATTTACTCTATTGCTTTTGGTTATCAGGTGTTATTGGCTCAAAAAATAGGTGGGGTGGAATTTCATTGGTGGAAAAGGGCGTGGAATAAGCTTTCATGGCCAAAATGCAACTACTTTGTTTGGACTCTGGCCTGGAACAGGTGCCTGACCTGGGATAACATTCGTAATTGAGGATTTCAGGGCCCTTCCATTTATGTTTTGTGTGGGAATGGGGAGGAGGATTTTGAGCATCTATTTTTCTGGTGCTCCTTTGCTATGCAACTTTGGCACTTTTGGTGGGGGGTTTGGAAGATCCCTTGTATTCATGCTTCTTCTATGGTTGAGTTATGGGCTAGTATGGGTAGGCCACTCTCGTTGGCTTCCTTTTTGCAGGATGTGTGGTATGTTGGGAATCCTTTTATCTTGTGGCAGGTCTGGCTAGTGCAGAATCATCAAATTTTTTGAGGTGAGAAGTTGTTGGTTCAGCAGGTGTGGATGCGTACATGTTAGATATGATCCAGGAGTCGGTTGCGACTAAGAGTGAGGTGGTCTTCCCCTTAGCGAAAGGTGATGCTGAGATGGTGGACATATTGGGAATTCAGGGGTTATATTCCTCTTCTGCTAGTATCGGGGGATGCAGACATGGGAAGAAGAAAGTTCAATGGGTGGGCAACTAGTTACCTCCTCTGAATGGCATGCTAAAGGTCAACACTAATGGCTCTTCTAGGGGAAATCTTGGGCCTATTGGGATAGGAGGGGTTGGTAGGGATACCTCGAGTCTAGTAATTTTTCTTTTCTCTATCCATGAAGGGTTATAGTCTGTTAATTTTATGGAGGGTTGGGCGATTCTTTATGCTGTTGAGAGGGCTCTTGCTTTGGGATGGAGAAAGGTTATATGTGAAGTTGATTCACAGGTCCTAATTAATTTATTGAATGAGCAAAAGATATATGATATTAATTGGCAGTTGGCTTCTGTGGTTCAAAGGATTCTTCATGTTAGTTCTATGATGGAGGAGGTGTCTTTTGTCCATATCTCGATGGAGTGGAATCGGGTTGTGGACTGTTTGGCCAAATGGGCCTCGAAGAATGAAGGTGGTTGGAAGGTGGAAGACTGGGCTTAGGTATCCCCTAAGTTATGGCAAGATTTGGATCGGGTCATTGGGGATGATAGGAACAAGCGTTGAGGTTGTTGTTATTGTTTCTTTGGTTTTGGGTTGTTTCTTGTTGGTTTCCATGGTTGTGGCCTGTGGTTTGTGCGGTAATGTTCTTTTCTAATTTTCAATAAATTTTTTACCCCTTTTTTAATAAAAAATAGTCAAGAGGAATAAAAGATATGAATTAATTAGATAATTGAGAATTATTTAATCAATAGCTGAATTTGGACTATAGGACATAATTAAATATTTTAATTATGTTGAGAAGAAATATGGAGAAAATAATGTTCGCAGGCCTAGGTCAATTTTATGTGTCCACATCTTCCATTTTCTTTATATAATATGTGTTTGAAATTATCAATATATATATTAAGTTTAATTCTTTTATATTAGATCAATTAAATAAAAACTAAATACTTTTGAGAGCCCTTAAATGTTTACCAAAAGACAAGGTCCTTTAAAGATTAAATTTTAATTTTAAATTCAAAAGAAATAACAAGGTGATGCTACACGACCAACAACATAGGTTAGGTAATCCTAACACTTAGGGTCGACCTTGTGGTTTACCTGACAACTCTAAATTTTTAGTTCCCATCCTACTTAATGATAGTCACAAACTTATAGGTTAGGTTTTAGATGGCACTAGACTTCTCTTCCATTACCCCTCGTACCTGATGATACTTTTCCTCCCTCCTCGGAGATGATATTTCCTGTAACCACTAGGTCAAAAACAAGTAATTAGTCTGATATCTCATTACATCTTTGCATTTGCATCTATGTAAATATGAAAACATCTGTCAAATGAACTTAATTAAACTAGCTCTATATATAGATTGTATATATCCATTCAATAAGCTAATTAACGAAATATATATATATATATTCATGCTTGAGAAATGACATCAAGATACTAGGGCACAATTCCAAAATATCTAGGGCACAACATCAAAATAGCTAGGGCACAATATCAAAATAGCTAGGGAACAAGTGGGATGTAACATATCCTTCCCCTTGCGAATCATTGTCCTCGATGATTTAGAGTATCATATAAGTAACAAAAAAATTCATTGTTTATCCGAAAATAATGAAAGAATTTCAATTATTATAAACATTAAATAGATGAGGAAATTTTTGATGCATTTCATTGAAGTCCTCCCAGTTGGCATTTTCTACCGAGTACTGGTCCCACTGGACCTTACACTGGGTAACTTATTTGTTATGTAAGTGATGCTTACATACCTTGAGCACCCTGATTAGCTCGATCATGACTACCCTTAGGTCCTGTACCTATAAGGAATTCCAATCAATTAAATGTGCAAAATCAAATACATACTTTTTATGATATGAAACATGGAAAATAGCAACCAGGCGAGAGCTGGTGGTAGAGCAATTTTATAAGCAACTAGATTGATAACTTCTAGGACTTCAAATGATCCAATGTATTGGGCTGAAATTTTGGTTGATTTTCCAAAATTTATGGCACTTTTATGAGGTTTGACATGAAGAAGCACTTTCTCTCCCACTTCAAATTGTCTAGGAGTTTGCTTTGCATCTGCATAGTTTTTCTATCGATCGTTAGCTTATGCTAACCTTTTTCTGATCAACTTTACTTGCTCTTCCATTTTTGAGAGCATTTCTGGACCAAGGGTTATCATATCTTCTAGCTTATCCTAGCTGATAGGAGTTCTACACCTCCTTTCGCATAATGCCTCAAATGATGTCATTTTTATTGATGGCTGATAGTTGTTATAAGAAAACTCAACTAAGGGAAGATAGTCCTCCCATTTGTACTATTCATCCATGCAATACATTTGGAGAAGATTCTTTGGTATCTGGTTGACCCTTTCTGTTTGACCATGTGTTTCAGGATGGTAGGGGAAACTAATGTTCAACTACATACCCAATGTTGTAAACAAGGTTTGCCAAAATTTGGACGTCATTATGGCATCCCTATTAGATATTATTTTCTCAGGTACTTCATGCAATCGAAATAATTCTTGCATAAATTTATAGGCAATAGTTGGTGCACCATCTGTTAAGTTTCTTGGTATGAAGTGTGCTACTTTGGTAAGTCTGTCTACTACTACCAATATGGTGTTATATTTATTTCTGGACATGGGTAATCCTTGGACGAAGTTCATATTGATTATCTACCATTTCTAATCAGGTACAATGTTGGGTTGTAGCAATCCTGCAGGATGTTGATGTTTAGCGTTAACTCTCTGGCACTCTAAACAGCTTGCCACAAATATTGCAGCATCCTTTTTCATTCCCTTCCAAAAATATAGGGGTTTAATATCTGCTAAAAGTTTAGTAACCCTAGGATGTCTAAAGTATGGTGCAGAGTGCACTTCTTTCCAAATCAATTTTTTTAAGTTTGGTGCTTTTAGGTATATACATTCTACCTTGATACCTTAGTAACCCATCATTTTCTATTCTAACCCCCTCATACCTTGGATCTTGAGGATTGAGTTGTAGAGTTATCTTTACCTGCTGGTAATATCTATCATCCTTTAGCTGATGAAGCACATTGTTTCTGAAATATGAATGCACTGTGGTTACCACATTAACATTTTGTCAATGACTCAAAGCATCTGCTACCCGATTTTCTTTCCCTTTAATGTAGTTAATCTCAAAATTTTAGTATGAGATTAATTCCAACCATCGTCTTTGCCTTGCATTGAGATTAGGTTGGGTAAATATGTATTTAACCCCTGGTGATTTGATCGGAGCTCAAATAGTTTTCCTAGAAGGTAGTGATGCCACATTTGTAAATCATGCACAATAACAACGAGCTCCAAATCATGTGGTGCATAGTTCTATTCATAACTTTTGAGTTTTTCAGGATTCATAAGCTATTACCTGCCCATTCTGCATTAGTACCCTAGCTAGTCCTTCCCCTAATGCATCAGTTACAATCAAAAATATCCCCTCAAGGTCTGGTACTTTTAATATTAGTGATGTGATTAGCTTCTCCTTAAGGAGCTCAAACACTTTTTGACTTTTTTTTGTCCATACAAAACTTTTCCCTTTCCTTTGGAGTGGTGTAATTAGGTATGCTATATGTGAGAAGTTCATTACAAATTTCCTATAGTAGCCTACTAAGCCCATAAAGCTTCTTACTTCATGCACATTCTTGGGGGTGGGACCTTCTATTATAGCCTTTATTTTAGTTGGATCTGCAACAATACTTTTTTTGAGATGATATGACTCGGGTATTGTACTTCTTTCTGGAAGAAAGTGCATTTGGATAACTTCCCATATAACTTTTTTTCATGCAAGCATTGTAAAACAATTTACAAATGTTGATAATGTTCTTCTTCATTCTTAGAGTAAATTAGAATATCATCCAAGAATACCAGAACAAACTTATCCAAGCAGTCATGGAACATGTTGTTCATTAGGTTCATAAATGCAGTTGGGGCATTAGTAAGCCCAAATGGTAATATTGTGAACGCATAATGCCCATAATGATTCCTAAAGGTTGTTTTGTGGATATCCTCATCTCTAAGCCTTGATTGATGATACCCTGATTGTAGATCTATTTTAGAGAAAACTGCTACTCCACGCATTTGATCAAACAAATCATCGATGTGGGGTAGAGGGTACTTATTTTTTATGGTTAAATTATTTAGCATTATGTAATCTATGCAGAGATGAAGGGTTCCATCCTTTTACTTAAAAAATATTACCAGCGCCCCCCATGGTGACACCCTAGGTCTAAACAATCCTTTGCTCAAAAGCTCTTGTAATTGAAATTTTAATTCCATAAGTTCCATAGTTGTCATATGATGGGGAGCTTTCAACACTGGTGTTGCTCCTGGGAATAACTCAATGGAGAAGTTGAATATCCTTTTTGGTGGTAACCCAGGTAACTCTTCAAGAAATACATCTTGATAATCCCAAAGATAAGGATATTTTTCTTAAAAGGATTCCTTTGGTTTTTCATATTTTGTTTCACTTTCCCCTTGAAGATAGTTGGTTTCATACATCACTAGGTCAACATGGTAAGCAATTTCTTTGTTTTCACTAATTTCCTCCATTTT
>VDFB02022308.1:0-60160 GCA_007258455.2 Sequoia sempervirens
AGAAAATATGATGTTTCAAGGAAGAGGAGTGCTCGACTAGGGTGGATTTGATAACACACTCATGCTTGATGTTGGCACCATGCTCTTAAATTCTAGTGTTGAACGAGGGACCCATTTCACCTATATGAAGAACACTACAACAATAGACAACTTTGTAGACACCTAAATCAAGTAAGTTGTCTCTAAGGCCTTTAAGAGGAGGGATACAATTTTTTAAGGTGATGATTAAGGAGGATTTTGGAGATTTTGTGAGAGATTCCATCAACAAAAGCTAAAGAAGCAATGGGGAGAAATAAGGTTTGGGATGAAATAGATTTGGATTTAGGGAGAAGGCTTGGATTGGAATGCCTAAGTGCTCTAGAAATTTGCTTGTTGGTATACCCATTTAATCTGAAGACATGAAAAAGATGGTCCAACTCCTGGTTTAAGTGGTCAACATCACAAATATAGTAAGCATGCATGGCTAGGGTTTTTAAGATCCCAAATTTTTGGCTAGGGTGGTGATGGGAAGAGGAATGAAGGTATAAATTTGTATGAGTTGCTTTGCGGTAGACTTGATGTCCAAGGGACCCATCATATTTTTTGAGGAGAAAAACATCAAGAAAAGGTAATTTATTATTAGATTCAAGCTCCTTGGTAAAGGAGATACAAGGCACTATGTTTTTGTGGTGAGTATGAAAATCCTCTAGCTTGTCAATGCCATGAGGCCAACAAATATTAGTGTCATCCACATACCTCTTCCACCACCTTGGCTTAAGGGGGAAGGACACGAGGGAAGCCTATTTGAAATTCTCCATATAAAGGTTGGAAATGATAGGATTGAGAGGGGAGCCCATAGCTACACAATCAACTTGCTCATAGATAAATCCTTGGAAAGAAAAGAATGTAGATCTTCAGCATAACACAACCAAGGAAGCAATCTCAACATTTACCTTGCACTTAACAATCTCAATAGTGTCAGGGATAGGAACCTTGGTGAAGAGAGAGGCAATGTCAAAACTTACCAATATTTCATTATTATCTAGCTTGGTGTCTTAAATAAATTGGACAAAATGGGTGGAGTCTTTTATGAAGGAATCAGATTTACCCACAAGAGGGGAGATTAATTTGGAAAGAAAAGAGGCCAACTTTTAAGTTGGAGACCCAATTGTGTCTACCATGGGCCTTAAGGGAATTCCATTTTTGTGAATTTTGGGAACCCCATAAATGCAAGGGGCCACTTCTTTGCAAGGAATAAGGTGTTTCTTGGTATCAACATCAAAGGAGGAACATACAACCACCACCTAGACTTTTTTCAAGATTTTGATATTCATGGTTATATGGATTCAAACTTGGTAGGTGATGTTGATAGCAGAAAATCCACTAGTGCTTATGTGTTTACTTTATTTGGTGGCACAATTAGTTGGATGAGTAAGCAGTAGGCTATGGTTGCTTTGTCCACTACTAAAGTAGAGTATATGGTAGCTACTCATTCTTTTAAAGAAGCCATATGGCTTAAGAGACTATGTTCAAATATTGGAATAAAACATGATACAATGGCAATTTATTGCAATAGTTAGAGTGTGATATAACTAACCAAGAACCTAAAATTTCATGCCAGGACCAAGCACATTGATATACAATATCATTTTGTTAGACATATGGCCGAAGATGGCAGAGTGAAGTTGGTTAAGGTAGAACTTTGATGGATGTTGTTGACTCTTTAACCAAGCCTATAAGCATAAAGAAGTTCAGATAGTGTTCATAGACTATGGGCCTTTTTGCCGCTAGTTATTAAAGAGGTACGATGTTTACACCCTGACATTACTCTTACAAGGTGTTCAACAAGTGGGAGATTTGTTGAGAAAATGTATCTCAACCTTGCAATTATATATGGTTTATTGTTGATAGGATGTATATATATTTATATATATGTTTCCTAGTTACACCGATAGATGTATACAATGGTAGCATGGAGCAAAATGTGAGCATGTTAACTTTTCTTAGGAAACTTATAGAATGGCCAACATACATTAAAGGATATATTATAGATATGGACCATTCATTATTAGGTTTTAGATCTAATGGTAGATATTTTGTTGGCCTATCTTTCCCTAGAATCTAAGTCTATTTTATGAGGGCATTGTATTATGACTATGGTATACAGAGACAGTGATGATTTATGAGATTCTAATAGCGATCATGTTGTCTCTTGATCTTTGAGTGGTGATACTCCTATAGACACATAAAACTGACCTAGGTCTGCAGGTTTTATTTTTCTCCAATTTTCTTCTCAACATAATTAGAAAATATTTAAATTATGTCCTCTAGTCCAAATTCAACTATTAACTAAATAATTCTCAATTATTTAATTAATTCATATCTTTTATTCCTCCTCACTATTTAAATAAATAAATTACATTTATTTTATTTAAGTACATCACTAATTTCTTATGTCTCTCTATAATTAAATAAATTCCTAAATTTATTTAATTATTATTTTCCCACTAATTCCTCATGATTGTTTAAATAAATAACTTTAGTTATTTATTTAAATATGTCAACTAATTCTTTATGTCTTCTTATAATTAAATAAATTTATGTAATTTATTTAATTATTGTCCACCTTGACTTTTCTTCTAATTTTAAATAAAGACATTTATTTAAATTCTCCCACTTTCTATTTTTTCCCACCAAGTAAATAATCTGAACTAATTATTTACTGTCACATGACCCCACCACTTTTGAATTAAATTAATTTTAATTCAAAAGGTCAACTCAGTCTCTTAAATCAAATAATTTTAAATTATTATTTGATTTTCCAACAATCTCTTTTTTCGTGCCCAATATCTTCTTGTCACATACATTCTTGACCTTTGATTTGTTTTTCTTAAAATCAAATCTCAGCCATCCATTTCAAATTTTACCCTAATATTTCCCTAACCCTAATTGCTAGTTGTCATGTTCAATCTCAGCCTTTGATCTTAAGGCATTGGTCAAACTCTCAATCATGGCCATTCATCTAAAATTGACTTTTCTATAAAAGGGCAATGTCAACCTCATTTTGTAACTTATTGATGGTTGTAATTTCTGAGTACACTTGCAATCTTGAGTTAAATCCTTCAATTTTTTCTTAGGTCTTTTTCATAGGTCCTAGTTACTCACAAAAATCGGAGGGAAAACATCGTTTTACAACAAATGGAGAAGGGCAATGAAGGTTAATCATGGAGGGCATGAAGGCTATTTGGTGAAATTGTTCCTTTCTTTTATGCTATTTTCCTCCTTTGCGCTTCATTGTTTAGCTAGGGTTTCATTGATGTATTGTATTTCATGCTAACCTATATTTTTAACTTAGTTACAACTCCTATGAGAAGCTTGTTCTGCAAGTATATTGCAATCTTTGTGATCTATTGAATAATATATTAGGCAACATTTGGAGTGTGGGGTTTTTCTCCCAAAATGGTTTTCCCCACATAAATCATTGTGTTGTGGTATGCATGGTATTTGTGTTTATTTATATTTAAGTTTTTGTAACTATTAAATATCTATAAAAGTTTCACATTATTCCCCTCTCAAGATTAGTGTAGGAAGTTGTTCCACTACCTTAGCTTCCTTACAGGCTGCATATTAGATTTTTGTATAATGGAAGCAGTTGAACCTAGAAACATTTGGGTTATGGAACTAGGTTATGAAGTGTCAAAGGAAGAAGTTGTTGGTTGTGCAAAAGTAGTACTAAATAGTCCTAAAGATCCCAACATGCCAATGTATAAGAATTATGAAGAATAGTCAATATAAGTTCACCTAGAATTCAAGCAACCATGGATGAGGAAAAATGTTGAAGTTGAGGTGAACATATATTCCAAAGAGCTTAGAATCTCAAAAGAAAAAGGTTTTCCATAGAAAGAGGTAGAGCTAATATGAGTGCAACAAAAGCCTCTAGCAGCTCTAGGAGATCAAATAGATCAATTACTGCATCTCTACCTATAGTTGATTAGAAAAGAAAGTCCATAGATAGTCCTATGATAAGGGATAAATCCCCTCCAGTAGTCCATGCCACCAAGGAAGAAGCAAAGAAAACTACAAGGAGAGTTAAGAAGAAAGATACAAGGAAAAAGGAAATTGGCATCAATGTTGTTGAAGAAGAATTGGAAGAGGATGAAGCCCCTCTGATCAAAAAAAAAAAAAGAGAATTCATACTATGGATAAAAATGGTGAGGAGGAAGTGAAGAAAGAGATAAAAGGATTTAGAATACATAAGAAGGCTTATTAAGAAAATTTAAATGTTGATCCTAGTGCCCCAAAACCAAATATGGAAGGAGATATGCACACAAATGATGCCCAACATGAGCATGAGATGAATGAATTAATGGTTGAAGCTCTAAAAACATTACATGAGACAACACCTTTAACAAACATTGATTCCTCCTTTCCTTTAATGAAAAAATTTAAGCTATTGATTCATTCCTCCAAGGAATATGACTCCATACTGACAAGTCAAGTTCAAATAGAAGTTGAGGCAAGGCTTGCAGAAAAGAAAACATTGGATGTTATAGAGAAGTGTGCATTTTCACATAACAAAGTTGAAGAAAGTTTGAAGGATCTACAAGCATGTGAGCAAGAAGAAAAGACCTTGTTTTTGTATTTTAAGAAGTGGATGGATTCCTCACAAAGAATAAAGGGTGTCATGGATGCAATTGAGACATAAATAAGTAGTGCATCAAATGCTTATGATCTAGTAAAAGATAGAGATGATCAGATCTAGACTACTATAGTGGACTTACATGAAAAATACTTTACACTGCAAAGCCAAAATGAAGAAATAATGAAGTTGTTTAAGAAGCTAAGAGACATAGAAAAGATGAAGAATATACCTCTTTCAAGTGCTCTTACTAGTATAGATAGGACTTCAAAGATACATCTTACTCTCAATACTCTAGAAGAAGAGGAAACCTTGGTTGAGCTTGAGTCACAACATAGAACACTTACAACAACAAAGAAACATTAAAAAGAAGGTAAATATAGTTGAAAAGTTATCTTACAAAATCTTCAAGGGTCAATATATTTGGGTTGACCATTTCTACTTTTATTGCATTTTTCAAGTTTTCAAATTCTTTTGCAAATATGTGGATGATATAGGAATTTTTTGTTAACTTCCTAAGGGAGAGGTAGCACATTCTTTCAGTTTTATTTTTTTTATACATATGAGGGGAAGTATAAAAAGTCAATTGGCCATTAGAGGATGATTATAATTCTTGGGATAGGAAATATAATGATATTCCTAATTTCTAGGCTTTCTATGGTGATGTGGTAATGAATTTTGTCTATTTTGCACATTAAGCAGTTCAAAGGTCTTCAGTGGTGCCATCAAAAGTATTATGTCATCTTGTACAATGCTCAAGATTTTTCCTTCAACTACCATCTTAGATTTCCTAGTTCCACACAAAGAGGAATGAAGAAAGGAAGTAACAAGAATACCAACCAACTGCTTCAAATATTTTTGGGAAAGAATGATTTGAATGTAACTTGTATAACTGTTCTGTCCTCAGAATATTCCATCAATGACCTTGAAATTGTACTTGTATTTTGAAATGTAAATAAGTGTCAAATGAAAATGTGACATATGTAATGGCTCGAATATTGTTTCTCTCTTGTCTTATAAAATGGATTCAAGGCCATTTAGATGGGTTGTTGATTAATTTTCTTGAAGATTATTGTAATACATAGTGCAAAAAATTAATGTCTAACTATTTTTTCTAGGTTTTTAGTCTAAGTATTTGTGATTGTTAATGTTGTATAATAGTACTATAATTTTTGGAATATAATGGCATACTTACAAAGCCAATGTTCTCCTATTATATATTTCACATGAATTATGAGTGAAATTTTAATCAAATAACATTTAATTCATCTCCATTATTTTTCCTTTAGATTTTTATTTACTATTAATGCACTTGTTCAAAGAATGAGTTAAATTTTCTTTAATAGAGATAAAGATTTATGTGAATTTATGCAGGGATCACTTAAGAATTGTTGGTTTATATTTTTGAGTTTAATGGTATAAGGCATCATTGAATAGATCTATTATGTTTAGGTGGAACATTTTCATACATATTCAATTACATTGGTTAATAATTCATACTGTAGGATAATGAACCAATAATTTTAAATTGTGTCTATGTTGCTATAGACATCCAAATTTGGACACTTAATTTATCCAAATTTATCATTTTTCATCTAAACGTCCTCTTATCCAAGTTAATTAAGTAATATTACTATTATTTAATTAATATCGTTAATTTTTCCAAATCCCTAAGGTATTTAATTAATAATTAAATATTAAATACCTTACCCTCCTTAATCCTCTTTTCATAAAATAAATTAAATAAATATTACATTTATTTAATTCCTCACATGTCATTTTCATATAATCCTAATCCATTTCCTAATCTCTTCATTAAGGATGTGCACATGCCTAATCCTTGATTAGGATGTGTCACATCCTCCAACTTTTGCAAGTTGGCTTCTAATCCACATTAACCCCTAATTATCCTCTAATTACTAATTAGTTAAACCTAATTACCTTGGTCCCTCCCCATCCCCAAGGAATTTTTAATTCTTTTTTATTCACCCTAGGTTCCCCTCTTCCCCATGTGAATTTTTAATTCACATTTTATTCCTTCTAGAATCCCCTTTTCCCATGCACCTTCTAGAATATTTGACTTGTCACATCAAGTCACATGTGACAAACTCCCACCTTTTTGGAGACTCTCTTATCCACTAGATTCTCCTAAGCATGTGAGTTTTTAATTCACATTTATTCCTCCAAGGAATCTTCTCATCTCCCAAATAACTTGGAAGGTACTTGTCCTTCCTCCACATCATGTACCTCTCTTCCACATCACCTACACATCATCTCACCCTTAGCCATCTCATATTCCACATGTCAAAATGTGAGGGCTTGTGGGTTCTCAACCCACCATATCCCTTCATCTTGACCTTGTTGGATCAATCTCAACCATTGAATTCTCTAGAGAATTCAAGTTCTCCTATAAATACCCCCTCCTCAAGGGAATTTTAAACACTTTTTGGATTTTCATAACTACATGTTGCCAATTTGCATTCTTAATCATTCACTATCATCTAGCTATCCATTCTAATCATTTTCCACATTCAATCTTGCATCTAGCTATATCACAAACCATTTAAGGAGCACACAAAATCATCCCAAGCAAGGGCCAATCAAGGAGTCGTCAACAACAAGGAAGGTGAAATCAGTTGCATCTTGTTTCATCCATTTTCCTTCTTGTTTTATCACTCTTTTGGCTAATCTTAAGGTGTCCTTAGTCTTTTATCATTCACATTTTAAGTTATTTTGCACACTAGAGAAGGTAAAACATTAAGGTACACAGTTGCATCTTCATGATCTTCCATAAACAAATGCATTAAAATCATTAAATCTTTAAATTCTATTTGGAAATGTATGTTGAGTTGAAGATTTACCATTTTCTACTACTACTAAAATGTTAAATTCTTAAATATATTGCTAGATCTTTGCATTTATATAATTTTCAAGCAATTATGTGTAGAACATATCTATTATTTAAAATGTTTAGGATAAATTGGTATAGGATATATTGAGAACATTGTCTGGGATCACCCTCCCGAGATTTGTAGAGCCCAAAGTGTAGAGGGAAAGTTTTCCTAACTTTTTCTTGTTTGCTAGCCAATCCCTCCAGATAATTGACCAATGGAAACTGGCAAATCCATAGGTTATTTGTGAGATAAAATTGGGAATTTAAAAATACCAACATAATCCATGTTTGGAATTTTCTCCATTTATGCTCCAAATGAGTATAGGGACAAAATCATGCTCTGGAATTGGATACTCATCCTACATGAGGGTATGTGTAGGATCATCATGGAATAGGCCCTTAAGTAGCAAAAAATTCAAAAAATTAGAGTTATGCAACTTGATGTAAAAATTTGAATAAGTTATCTATATTATTTAAAAAATATGTAAGAATAGAATCTGTAGTAGATTGAATGTAGTTTCCAAACTACTAGGTTTTTTTTTTTAAATCTATTTGGTGAAAATTTGAAATTTCAATGCGGCATTACTTAAATTTTGGGAAAAAATAAGAAGTAGGTGTTTGTCCTGACCACCTTAACCATAATAAAATGATAATTATTTTTTATAAGATTTTAGATATAAGTAGAGGACTCATGCCCCGATGTGATGCATATTTTTTTGTAATTTTTTTCCAAGTAAATAATTAATTATGAATTTTTTATTACAAATTTTTAAAAAATATAAAAAATTGTATGTCTGACCACCTTAACTTGGTAAAAACTTCATAAAATTCAATTTTTATTTTTTTAATCCTATAGTATAAGAAGCATAGAATGTGGTACATGTTTTGGATTCAAAAAATGTCATACCGTTTGAAAGCTATATATTTTTTTCAATCAGCCTATCAATCAGGACTTTAGTCATAATTTGAATAGAAAATGAATAATAATTACTTATTAAATTCAAAGTAAAGCATAATTTATATCGATGGAAGGATGAGAATATCCTTTAAAAACCCTTTTCATTTCATCAATTTTGGGTAAAAAAATAGTCATCAACCACATACCCATCATATTGCCACTTTTTGGCCCATCATGATCCTGCACATACCCATGACATACCATGGATCTTTGGGGGTGACTTTAACATGATATAACAAGTTGAAGACAAATGCGAAGGTATAAATATGAAGTAGAAAGGAAATGAAAGGTATTTTTGGCAAAGGATGAAATCAAAGCTAAACATGGTTGATCTTATACAAGGTCATAAAGGGGATTGCACCAACATCTATTACACATGGTGTAATGATAAAAAGAGAGGAAGTGTCATGTCCCCAAAATAGGACACCAAAATATGAAAAATAACTAAGCATTAAAATATGAATGAATAAATGAAATATATTAATATAATTATAATTACCAAAGATAATATTATTATTATATATAGATCTAAATACTAATACATGAAAATCATACAAATGTTGGCCAACTCATTTATGCTAGCCTCTATGAAAATAAGAATAAAAGTAAAGATAATATATATGTTAAGATAAATGGAACCAATTCAATGTGTAAAGGAAATGATCATTGAAAACTAAAAAGGAAGGCCCCAAAAAAACAATGATTAATATAGTTAAGTAATTAATGAAAAATCAAAAGAAAGTAGTTACCTAAAGGTTGCGATTAGTTTTAAAGGGGAAGAAATTAGTAATAAGGAGGAGAGATGATTGTTTAAAACATCATCTTTACTAAGAGATGTCTCTTTCATAGAGGAATAAAGATATAAAAAGTCAAAGAAGGTGTGGTAAGACGGGGAAGAATCAAGGAATATTTTTTTAGGGATAATAAAAAGGAAGAGCAAAAATATGAAGAGTAAATCAGATTTATATTGAAGATATTTGTGGGATAAACGTAAAAGATATGTTCTAGTAAATTGAATTGATAATATTCAGAATTTGAGAAGGAATAGATTATTGATTGAATCAGATTTGTGAGGATTGTGAAAGGATTTGTAGTTTGGACCAATCCCAGCCAATCAAGATGCATACTTAGCCAATCTGAAATAGCATATAATATAAAATTGTAGCAAATAAAGCAAGACAAGTATTTTCTACATTCAAATAAGCATTCTAGTAATAGCAAGTATTCTTCATGATTTTCAAAGGAGATGATGAATATTTAACTTACATAGAAATGAGATTCAAATGCATTATGAATTTGGGTATGAATGATTTCCAAGTATATTAGGGATACCAATAACAGATAATGATTAATAAATATATTATATGGTTAATAGATACATTATTGATGGTCGATAAATACAATCTATACGTAGTGATTTGTTGTTATTTACGAATGTCATTTTGAGTAATAAGATTAGGTAGGATATGATTTATTATTATTGCTAATATGTCATCTTGAATTAGATAACTAATAATTTATTAATTAATATGATATTAAATATAGGGTTACTCATGCTTAATTCCAAAGTTCAAGGGAAGCAATAGGAGAAAGATTCAGAAAGAAATCAACATTTATAAATATATATAAGTTGATATCAAGAAGAGGAGGAAAATAATGTAATCTGGAACACTAAACCATCATAAAAAGGATAGCTCTGAAAAATCAGGGCAAGAAATTATGGTTTTCCTAATAGAGGACATTATAGTGGTATCAGAGCATCTTTCCTTCCATCCTATGTATGCTTGAGCTAGTTTCCTACTTTCTTGAGCTACTTGCTTGTATGCTTGAGCTACTTGCTTGTCTACTTGAGCTAGCTGCCTACTTTTTGGAGCTAGTTGCTTGTGTGCTTGAGCTAGTTGTTTGTATGCTTAAGCTAACTACTTGTCTACTTGAGCTAGTTTCCTACTTGCTTGAGCTAGTTACTTGTGTGCTTGAGCTACCTTCTTGCCTACTTATTTGAGCTAGTTGCTTGTGTGCTTGAGTTGGTTGCCTACTTGCTTGCGTGCTTGAGCTACTTGCTTGCATGCTTGAGCTACCTACTTGTCTGCTTCAACTAGTTAGTTGCTTGCTTGAGATACATGCTTGGGTGCTTGAGCTATTTTTTTGCTTTCTTGAGCTAGTTGTTTTCCTTCTTGAGTTACTTTCCTACATGCTTGAGTTGGTTGCTTTCTTGCTTGAGCTACATGTTTGCTTGCTTGAGCCAAACAAAAATAGTGTAGAAGACCTTGCTCAAATGTATGCATATAAGAATTAGGATGGATATACCCAAATAGGGTATCCATAAGGCCTAGACAAAGCCAAGGTTCTCTCAAAGATCTTAAGCATGGATACACCAAAAATAGGGTGTCCATAAGGCCCGCGAAGTGAAAATCTTGCTTTCAGGATTATTGGGCTAGATACATTTGGGAAAGATCAAGTATCTAGAGGGCCTAGAAGAGATGGTACAATCTTTTATAGGATTATAAGGATGGGTACACTTAAAATAAGGTATCTAGAGGGCTTGGAAGAAATGTTACAATCTTTTCCAGGATTCTAAGGTTGGGTACACTTAAAATAAGGTATCCAGAGGGCCTAAAAGAGATGTTACAATCTTTTTTGAGACTACAAGGTTGGATATTCTTAAGAATAAGGTACCCAAAGGGTCTGGGAAGAGGTGTTACAACCTTTCCCTAGGATTCTAAGGTTGAAGGATATCTTTAAATAAGGTATCTAGAGGGCCTAAGAAGAGATGTTCCAAATCTTTTCATAGGAGGGCTAGATACATTCCATAGTGAGATATCTAGAGGGCTTGGGAAGAGGTTTTGTGACCGCTTTTCCTAGGATTACAAGGTTGGATACCCTTAAATAAGGTATCCAGAGGGCCTAGGAAGAGACGTTCCAAATCTTTTACCAAGACGGTTGGGTACACTCCATAGTGTGGTATCCAGAGAACCTAGAAAGAGATTAGTTGTAACAAGATGTTACAATCTTTTTCCAAGATAAAGATAATTGTATGGGCCAAGAACATCAAGAGCTTAAGGAAGGAAAGGTTATAAGTTGTTGGAGGACAAGCATAGACAAGTAGAGGAGACTTGCAATGACCCCATCACAAAGATAAGTATATATACTTAATATATATTTATATCTTAATAGATATATGCATTCAAATAGAGTAATCATTATGAAATATTTTCATTAAATTATATATATAAACATGACTAACCTGTGTTGTTAGTGGAATATTAGAAGAGATCCTAGAAGGATCTAAGGTGTTTTTGCTTGAGGACAAGCAAATTTGGGAGGGGAGGACTGTCATGTCCCCAAAATAGGACACCAAAATATAAAAAATAACCAAGCATTAAAATACGAATGAATAAATGAAATCTATTAATATAATTATAATTATCAAAGATAATATTATAATTATAATTATTAAGTATAATATTACAAATACTAAAATATAAACACTAAATAGTATAACCATTATAATATATAAATATAAATATAAGTAAATTATAATTATATATATAGATCTAAATACTAATACATGAAAATCATAGAAATGTTGGCCAACTCATTTATGCTGGCCTCTATGGAAATAAGAATAAAAGAAAATATAATATATATATATATATTAAGATAAATGGAAGCGATTGAATGTGTAAAGGCAACAATCATTGAAAACTAAGAAGGCAGCCCCAAAAAAAGCAGTGATTAATATTGTTAAGTAATTAATGAAAAATCAAAAGAAAGAAACAATTACCTAAAGGTTACAACAAGTTTTAAAGGGGCATAAATTAGTAATAAGGAGGAGACATGATTGTTTAAAACGCCATCATCTTTCCTAAGAGATGTCTCTTTCATAGAGGCATAAAGATATAAAAAGTAGAAGGTATGGTAAGAAGAGGAGGAATCAAGGAATATTTTTCTAAGGATAAGAAATAGGAGGAGCATAAATATGAAGAGTAAATTAGATTTATATTGAAGATATTTGTGGGATAAAAGTAAAAGATATGTTCTAGTAAATTGTAATGTTTCATATTGGGAGAAACATAATTTCATGCCTTGATTTTTTGAAGCTATCCTTCTTATGATGGTTTAGTGTTCCAAATTATATTATTTTCCTCCTCTTCTTCTTATCAACTTATATATATTTACGAATGTTGATTTCTTTCTAAATCTTTCTCCTATTGCTTCCATTGAACTTCAAAATTAAGCATGACTAACCCTATATTTAGTATCATAATTAACATTATTAGTTATCTAATTCAGCATGACAAATTAGCAATAATAATAAATCATATCCTACCTAATCTTATTACTCAAAATGACATTAGTAAATAACAACAGATCACTACATATAGATTGTACTTTTCAACCATCAATAATGTATCTATTAACCATACAATATATTTATTAATCATTATAGATTATTTGGATCCCTAATATATCTGGCAATCATTCATACCCAAATTCATAATGCACTTGAATCTCATTTCTATGTATGTAAAATATTCATCATCTCCATTAAAAATCATGAAGAATACTTGCTATTACTAAACTAATTATTTGAATGCAAAAAATACTTATCTTGGTTTGTTTTCTACAATTTTATATTATATGTTATTTCTGATTGGTTGAGTAAGTATGCATCTTTATTAGTTGGGATTAGTCCAAACTACAAATCCTTTCACAATCCTCACAAATCTGATTCAATCAATAATCTCTTCCTTCTCAAATTCTAAATATTATCAATTCAATTTACTAGAACATATCTTTTACTTTTATCCCACAAATAACCTCAATATAAATATGATTTACTCTTCATATTTCTACTCTTCCTTTTTCTTATCCTTAGAAAAATATTCCTCAATTCCTCCCCTTCTTACCACACCTTCTAATTTTTATATCATTATGCCTCTATGAAAGAGACATCTCTTAGAAAAGATGATGAGGTTTTAAACAATCATGTCTATTCCTTATTACTAATTTCTTCCCCTTTAAAACTAATCACAACCTTTAGGTAATTGCTACTTTCTTTTGATTTATCATTAATTGCTTAACAATATTAATCGCTGCTTTTTTTGGGGCTTCCTTCTTGGTTTTCAATGATCGCTACATTTACACATTCAATCTCTTCCATTTATATATTATCTTTACAAGTTTATTCTTATTTTCATAGAGGCCAACATAAATGAGTCGGCCAACATTTGTATGATTTTCATATATTAGTATTTAGATCTATATATAATTATAATTTACTTATATTTATATTTATATTTATATACTATAATGGTTATACTATTTAGTGTTTATATTTTAGTATTTGTAATATTATACTTATTAATTATAATTATATTAATATATTTCATTTATTCATTCGTATTTTAATGCCTAGTTATTTTTCATATTTTGGTGTCCTACTTTGGGGATATGACAAGAAGGAGGATATACTATTAATTTGACAAGTTTTAAGTTAACAAGGACCATTTCACCATTGATCCTATAAAGGAGGGGTGTAAGATGAAATTCCACCCCTACACCTTGTCTTACCACCACCCCATTAAGGTAAGGATGAGCCTTAAAAATTTATTGTTAAAGGAAAGGAGCAAAGGAGAATGATTTCTCCTCAATACAAAGCTCTTAAACAATAAAGACTATAGATCTGTCATAATTTCTTTGAAGGAGATTAACAAATTGATGCATAGTGGAAAATGGGAAATAGATAAGTGGGATTTGAATGTGAGGGGATGGAAGATCCTATTCCAAGCAATTGGGGGAAAAATATCCATGGATAGAAGGTAAGAGGAAGGAATCCTTCAAGAAATCTTGCTAAAAGCATAATCAAATCTACAAGAAGACCCAAGAAATGATGGAATACATAATGAACTAGAACTTACAAAAAACTCCTTAAGGAGGCTTCAAGAAAAGAAGAAACATGTGTTAATAACAAGGGCCAAAATTAATTGGTTGAATAATGGAGATAAAGGAACTAAATTTGTCTTTGATATATTGGAGATAAGCATATAAAAGAGAAAATTAATCAAATATGGGTGGAAGGAACCCCTCTAACCAAATAGGAAGATATAAGGAGGAAATTTCACTAGGTCTACAAGGATATCTTAACTTTAGAAGGAGATAATGAAGACAACATTAATATTAGGAAGTATATGAAACAACTCATTCCAAATAAGATTTATAAAAAAGATCCCAATGAAATTAGTAAGAGAATCATGAAAGAAGAAATAAGGAAGTTGATTATGTCTCTAAAGAACGATAAAACACTTGGAGTACATATCTTTCTAGAAAAAATCGGTTAAAATTTTATACATTTTTGTTTATGATGACCTATATCCAATATACAATAAGGCCCTAGAGAGAGGTTCACTAGGAAACATCAATAAAGGGATCATCAAACTATTTCCAATGGAAGGGTAAAAAACATTGATTAATAATTTGAGACTAGTCACGCTCCAAAACATCTAATATAAGAGATTGACAAAAATCCTAGCTAGAAGGTTGGTAAGAATCCTACCATCCTTAATCACCAACACCCAAACTAGATTCATTAAAGGAAGATATATATTGGAAAATCTAATCACTAGTTGGGCGATAATAGAATGAGTGAGATAGTCCAATCCAAGCTCTCCAATGCTTCTTCTATACCTTGAAAAATCCTATGACAGGGTGGAATGGACCTTTTTAAGATTAACTCTTCAAGTTTTCATCATCCCTTAAGCCTTTTTGATGCAAGATCATCCAGTGGTGTAAGGGAAATCTTGCATCACCCAAAAATATGCATTGCCATATTTCCTGTGGTTAGCTTTTTGTAGATGTCTTTACATTTCTGGATACCCTTTTCATCATTATGTAAATCCCCACTTTCGGTTTTGTTTTTCTCTTTCTTTGGTCAATTGCTATTTTTAGCAACTTTTGGAATTTGCTCTTATTTTTAGCAAATTTTGGAATTTGAAGGTATTTTAGAATGAAAATTATATGGGAAGATTTAAAATAGAAAAATAAGAAGATTGGTGAAAGAATTAGGCTGAGAGCATTCTAGGTTTGAAAGATATTGCAGTTTCAATCTCCTAAAAAAGCACCTGAAAACCTTCCAGATTAGGTTTGAGGCACTAAATGGCCTCAAAACTTGCCAAAATTGGCATAACAGATTTTGAGCACGTTCTTGACTCCGAGGTCTTTCTAACAGTTCAAATAGTTCGAGAAACGGAGTCCCAAATCAAAAGTTATGGCTCCCAGAAGTTGGTACACTTTCAAAATGTGCTGATTTTTGAATGGTATTTTAATTTTTTAATTTCAAATTGTAATTCTTGGTGCCAAACTACCAAAAATCATAACCGGAATATTTTTTTTGGCTGCAAAGGGAAAAGGGGCTATTTATGGGGGGATTTTTTATGATTTTTGTATTTTTTTTTAAGAAAAAGAGTTCGCATGTCGCAAAAAGGGGAATTTTTGTAATTTTTGAAACTTCTGTAGCTTGCATGTATTGCAAAGCTCAAGGATTTGGGATCCTTTTCATGTAAGATTTCCATTATTGAATAATAATAAATTTTGCTAGTTGCGTGCATTATTTTGATGTCTTGAGTTTTCTCCCTCGTCAGGTGGTATTAGAGTGGGTTTTCTTGAGCATGTGAATAGATCACCGATCATGAGGCAGTTTGCACCATGATCGTGGTTGTGGGTTTGAGGTATTCAAGATGCCTCCAAGAGTGATGCCTGGTAGGAGTGGTGGTGCCAGAGGTGGCAGAGGTGTAGAAATGTTGGTGGAAGAGATCCATTGGTGGTCAAGGGTTTCAGAGCCCTCCAGAGACAAATTGATGCATTGCAATAGCAAATGAGAAGAGGGTTAAACTCGGAGGAAGAGGAGAAAGTGAGGATGAAGAAGAGATGGAAGATATAGATGTAGAAGAGGAAGAAGTAGTGATTGATCAAGATCAAATGCAGCTAATTAGGGCCATTTCAAAGATCAGAAAAAGACCTTGAATAGAAGTCCCCAGTTATTATGGAAGTATGAACCATGAAGAGTTGATCAATTGGATCAATGAGCTAGAAGAGTATTTTGAGTATGAAGAAGTAGAGGACCCAGATCAGGTTAAGTTTACAAAAATGAAGCTGAAAGGCCATGCCAATATTTTGTGGAAAGAGGTCTAGTTGGAGAGAAATCAAAGAGGAAAAGGAAAGATCATCAATTGGGATCGCATGGTAGAGAAACTAAAGAAGCAGTTTACACCAGTGGACTATGAGTTAGATCTGTTGAAGAAATTGCAAGGGTTGAAGCAAGGAAGTAGATCTATGAAAGAATACATGAAATATTTTCACAAGATGATCATCAGAATGAGACATGTAGAGGCTAACAAGGAGAAGGTAGCTTGTTATCTTAATGGGTTACGACCAAGCATTCAAGAGGAGTTAAGCCTTGTCAGAATGACCACCATTGAGGATGTGTACCAGTTTTTCCTGAAAGTTGAAGAAAAGTTGAACAAAAGGTTTGATAACAAGCAAAAACGAAGATGAGGTGAAAGAAGAAAGGGTGGTGGAAGATATTTTGGAAGTCGAAATGAGGATGAGAAGAAAAATGGAGATGTGGGTATCGATCGAGGATAGAGGAGTGATAATTTCTACCACCCACATGATCAAAATAGTTGTGATCAAAGAGGTAGAGGATGAGGTAGATTTGGACAAGGATCTAGAAGAGGTGGTTTTAGAAGAGCTTGTTTCCAGTGTAGTGAAGAAGGGCATCGAGCCTATGAATGTACACAACACCAAGAAAGGATAGACAGAAGACCAAAAGGTCATGGAAGGGTTGGACATGCTGATGAGGAGGCCCAATCTAAGCATTTAGATGATGCTGAAAGGGGAGAAAACCTGGTGGTGAGAAGAGCCCTAATGACTGGAGACAAGGAGCCAAAACAGAGGAAGAATTTATTTCACACAAGGTGCAAATGTGAAGGAAAATGTTGTGATGTCATTATTGATAGTGGGAGCACTGATAATTTGGTGTCAGAAGAGATGGTTGCAAAAATAAAGTTGAAGAGGGAAAGGCATCCACATCCACAACAGATTGCCTGGCTATAGAATGATCATAAAGTTTTGGTCAATCAACAGTGCTTGATGAAGTTCAAAATTGGAAGCTATCGAGATGAGGTACTCTATGATATCATCCCCATAGATGCATGTCACATGTTGTTGGGGAGGCCATGGTAGTTTGACATGCGAGCTATACATGATGTCCATGCAAATACTTATTCCCTGATGAAGGATGGAGTCCGCCATAAGCTAAAACCCCTAAAGGAGGCCGAAGAAAAGGTATTCAATAGTGCTAGGGTTTGTTATGTTGATGGAAGGAAATTTTTAGAAGGCATGAAGCATGAGCATCTGTGTTATGCATTGATTCCTAGAATGGATAAAGAGGCTAATGGGAATGTACCAGTAGAAGTTTCTCGGTTATTGAGTGAGTTTCACGAGATTGTTTCTGATAATGTTCCTGAGGTTTTACCACCAGTGAGGAAGATCATTCATCAGATTGACTTGATCCCTGGAGCCAGTTTTCCAAATAAGGAAGCTCACAGAATGACCCCTACAGAAAATGAGTTGAATAGACAAGTTCAGGAGTTGTTGAGAAAGGGTTTGATTTGAGAGAGTCTGAGTCCATGTGTAGTACCTGCAATACTAGCACCGAAGAAGGATGGGGAGTGGAGAATGTGCATAGACTCTTGAGCCATAAACAAGATAACGATCAAGCACAAATTTCCCCTGCTAAGGATGGATGACCTAATGGATTGTTTGAGTGGAGCGAAATACTTCACAAATATTGATCTGAAGAGCGAGTATCAATAGATACATATTTGTGAGGGAGATGAACAAAAGACCACCTTCAAGACCAAAGAGGGCATGTACAACTGGTTAGTCATGCCCTTTGGGCTAACCAATGCACCAAGCACATTCATGTGACTCATGAACAAGGTATTGAAAAAGTTTCTGGGGAATTTTGTTATTGTGTACTTAGATGATATTTTGATATTTAGTAAGTCCTTGGGTGAGCATTTGGTGCATATTCCTAGAGTCTTTGAAAAGTTGAGAGAAGAGAAATTTTTGATTAATTTGAAGAAGTGTAGTTTTGCGAGGAAAGAGTTAGTGTACTTGGGGTTTGTTGTCTCAGCAGAAGCTCTCAAGATGGACCCAGAGAATGTGAAGGCTATTATGGAATGGCTTACCCTAAAAACTACTACTGAGGTGAGATCTTTCCATGGTCTAGCCAGTTTTTATAGAAAGTTCATTAGAAACTTCAATAGTATTTGTGTACCCCTAACTAAAACAATGAGAGGGGATAGAAAAGAGTTCAAGTGGAGCACTGGAGCAGCGAAGATTTTTGATTTGATGAAGTAGAAAGCAACAGAGCAACCACTTTTAGCCCTCCCAAATTTTAATAAGGTGTTTCAAGTGGATTGTGATGCTAGTGGTTGTGCCATTAGAGCAGTGTTGAGCCAAGAAGGTAAGCCCATTGCATATTTTAGTGAAAAGTTAAATGATGCAAAAAGAAAGTACTCTGTATATGATCAATAATTTTATGCAATAGTTCAAGCATTAAAGAACTGGAGACATTATCTATTGACGAAGGATTTTTTTTTATTTACTGATCATCAAGCATTACAATATCTGAATAGTCAAGGGAAACTAAATCAGAGGCATATGAAATGGGTAGAATTTTTGCAAAGCTATACCTTTGTTTTAAAACATAGGAGTGGGAGGTTGAATAGGGTTGTAGATGCCTTAAGTAGGAGGCAAAAATTGTTGATAGAGATGCAAATTGAAGTGGTTGGGTTCAATGAACTCAAGATGTTGTATCTTGAAGATCCTGATTTTGTAGAAGCTTGGAAAGCTTACAAGGAGCCTATTACAATTGATAGGACAAAGTGGCTAGATTTCATAATCTAGGATGACATGTTGTTTAATGGAAGTCAATTGGGTATTTCTAGGAGTTCCATGAGGGAGAACCTGATAAAGGAGAAGCACAGTGGAGGAATGGAAGGACATTTTGGTTAGGATAAAATTGTTGCCATCATTAGTGAGCATTATTATTGGTCGTAGTTGTCACAGGATGCGAGAAAGTTTGTGCAGAGTTGTAGGGTGTGTCAGATGGCTAAGGGAGTGAGCGAGAATATAGGGTTGTATTAGCCCTTACCTGTACCAAAGAGGCCTTGGGAAGATATATGTATGGAATTTGTTCTTGGTTTACCAAGGATGTAGAGAGGGAATGATTCAGTGTTTGTGGTAGTTGACATATTTTCAAAGATGGCACATTTCATTCCATGCCGAAAGACCCATGATGTAGTCCACATCGTTGACTTGTTCTTTAGAGAGGTGGTGAGGCTACATGATCTACCAAAGAGTATAGTCTCAGATCGTGATACCAAGTTTGTGGGATACTTTTGGAGGACCTTGTGGAAAATGTTGAAGATAGAGTTGAAGTTCAGTTTTGCACACAATCCACAAACTGATGGGCAGACTGAGGTTGTGAATAGAAGTTTGGGTAACCTACTGAGATACTTGGTAGGAGATAAACCCAAGGGATGGGACTTGCTCTTACCCGAAGGCAGAATTTTCTTACAACAATTATGTCCACATAAGCACTGGTAGATCACCATTCTAGATTGTGTATGGAGGTAGTCCTAGGACTGCTCCAAAATTGAGGAAGATGGACCAAGAGAAGAGGACTAGTTCTGAAGCTAAAGACTTTGCAGAGCACATAAAAAATGTACATGAGGAGGTAAGAGAACATATCTATAAGATGAATATGTAGTATAAGTCTAAGGAAGATTAGA
The DNA here is from genome assembly GCA_007258455.2 of Sequoia sempervirens. Lineage (NCBI taxonomy): Eukaryota > Viridiplantae > Streptophyta > Pinopsida > Cupressales > Cupressaceae > Sequoia > Sequoia sempervirens. The sequence goes on from VDFB02022308.1 coordinate 20,331, forward strand.
AGAGGAGGAATAAGGAGTTTCAGGTAGGTGATGAAGTGATGGTCCAATTAAGGAAGGAAAGGTTTCCAGTGGGAACCTATAAAAAATCAAAGATGAAGAAGTTCAGTCCATGTAAAATTTTGAAGAGGCATGATTTAGGGAACACATATGAGGTAGAGTTGCCAAATGGAGTCAACATTTTCCCTGTGTTCAACATTTCAGATTTGATAGAGTATTATGAAGGTGGCATAGAGGAGGTATCAACAATAGAACAATGTGGCATTCCAACATCTACTTCAGAAAAAGGAGGAGATTGAAGCAATCCTGGGTAGCCGTGTGGAAAGGAGTACCCGAAATAGGTAATATGAAGAATATTTGGTGAAGTGGAGATGAAGGCCTATGGAAGACTCATCTTGGCTATCTAAAGCAAAGGTTTACCATTTGGGTTTTCCTCAACCATCTAAAACATGATGAGGTCACTTCTCAAATTACCTTGGGTGTTTGATGCAGGAGCATCCAGTGGTGTAAGGGCAATCTTGCATCACCCAAAAATATGCATTTCATTTATATTTCCTCTGGTTAAATTTTTGTAGATGTCTTTGCATTTCTGGATACCCTTTTTATCATTATGTAAATCCCCACTTTCGGTTTTGTTTTTCTGCTTTCTCTGGTCAACTGCTATTTTTAGCAACTTTTGGAATTTGAAGGTGTTTTGGAATGAAAATTATATGGGAGGATTTAGAATAGAAAAATAAGAAGATTGGTGAAAGAATTAGGCTGAGAGCATTCCCGGTTTGGAAGATATTGTAGTTTCAGTCTCCTAGAAAAGCACCTGAAAACCTTCTAAATTAGGTTTGAGGCACTAAACAGCCCCTAAAATTCCCAAAAACTTGCCAAAATTGGCATAGAAAATTTTGAGTACGTTCTTGACTCTGAGATCTTTCCGACAGTTCAAATGGTTTGAGAAACGGAGTCCCAGATTAAAAGTTATGGCTCCCAGAAGTTGGTACACTTTCAAAATGTGTTGATTCTCAAATGGTGTTTTAATTTTTCAATTTCAAATTGTAATTCTTGTTTCCAAACCGCCAAAACTCATAACTGGAATGTTGTTTTTGGCTCCAAAGGGAAAATGGGCTATTTATGGGGGGATTTTTATGATTTTTATAGTTTTTTTTGGGGAAAAAGAGTTTACATGCCGCGAAAAGGGGAATTCCTATAATTTCTGAAACTTTTGTAGCTTGCATGTATTGTAGAGCTTGAGGATTTGGGATCCTCTACATGTAAGATTTCCATTATTGAATAATAATAAATTTTTCTAGTTGCGTGCATTATTTCAGTGTCTCGGGTTTGCTCCCTCATCACTTTTGCAACATGGTTGATACACTATTTAAAGATGTAGTAGCATAAGTGGATACAAATGGATCCCTCATAGAACAATTTAGTTTGGAAAGATCAATAAGGTAGGGGTGTCCCTGCCCTAGCCTTATTTTTGATTGGCTTTGATTCTGTCCATTACCTTTTAAGAGATAATGTCTCTTCCCCAAATTTCAAAGGCATACCCCTACCTGATAATAAGGATCTTATTAACATTTATATTTTTCAAGTTAGATGAGGATAATATGGATAATGTTAAGGATAGGCTTAGCATCTTCTACAAAGCTTCAGGATCCAAGATAGCTCTTTCTAAATCCATCATTTTGGATTGGGAAGAAAATCATCTTGATTGGTTAAAATAGTACAACTTGCAATGGAGGGGCCCTTAAAAGAAGGTCAGATATCTAGTTATCCCATTTGCTATTAGCCCCAATATAAAGGACATGTTATGGATTAAAGAAAAATTGAGAGGAAAATTGATAGATGAAATAAACAATATCTATCCTTAGTGGGGAGGATGCAAGTCTGTCAAAATATTTTGTCATCATATAGAATCTACTTTGCCTCAATGTGGCTATTCAACAATTACTAGGTTAATGAAATCCAAAAAAGGATAAAAAAAATCCTCTAGTTAAATGATAAAGGCAAAAGGAAGAGGCATGAAGTCAAGTGGGAATGGTTTTTTTCTAATAAAGCAAAAGGTGGTCTTGGTTTAAAAGACTTAAAACTTCATGGTATGGCTCTAGCCTCTAAATGGATAATCAAAGCATTGGAAGGTGAGGAACCATGGAAGGTTCTCATATAGTACAACATTAAAAATGTTGTTTCCAAATAATCTAAGTCATGCAAATTTCTCCCCTTCTGTGATCTCCTTAGTAGTAAATTCCCTATATCTCTTATAGGCTCAAATGTGTTCAAAAGCATCTTGATGGCCTAGGAGTACTTAATAGAAAATGTTACAAATTTCCATTTCATGAAGAATAATTATAACATTGTTTTCTCTGATGGGTCTATATGGTGGAATCTTGAATACAAGGGCAAGCTCCTCATCTTACTTCAAGGTTGCTTAGCTAAAAGTTGGGCACACAAGGGAATTAAATGCTCTAGTGAAATTCTAAAAGATGGAACTTAAAAAATTTGGAATGTACTATGCACAAAATATGGTCTACCTCAAACTAATTGAAGAATGTACACATTAATAAAAGAAGCATGTAAAGATATTCATTTTCTTGTTGAAATAAAACATGATGAATCTCAATATCTAGAATTTCATTAGATTGATGGTAGTTCTCTATTGAAACTAAATACTAAAACAATTTATAACCTCCTATCTGAATAGTATGATATTTCAAAACATGCTAATAAAAGTCGGGGCAAAAATTTACCTAAAAACAAGTGGAATAATATTTTTTTTTAAAATGGACTTATGTGTTGGAGCATAAAAATGCTTGTTTCAAATGGTTGCTTCTAATGCAAAGAATACCTTACAAAATTTAATATGATAATATTGATATTTGTAGCATTTGTAGAGTACTTGAATTAATCAAACATATCATATTTGTTTGTTTGTATGGAAAATAAATTTGAAAATTATTTTGTGAAAATCAACATATATGGAAAAGCAATGATAAACCTAGTTCAAAAAAAAAAATTACTAGGAAATAACAATAAAATGGGAAAAAATCTCTCTATATTTTGGACATCTCTCTCTTTTGAAATACATTGGTCTATTTGGAAGGCAAAGAATAATGACAAACATAAGGGGAATAAAATGGAACTTACTGAATTTGCTAAAAGTCTCACCTTACATAATGTTGCTATGCAAGTAGTCATTGTAGACACCTAAAAATGGTCTGGAGAATCTAATTAATTAAATACGACTTATTTGATTAATTAATCTTAAATTCATCTACTTAGTAAATAAATAGAAATATTTATTTATATTAAGTTCATTATTAATTCTTCTATTTTATCATATTATTTCCTCTTAATTAAATAAATAAAATTAAATACTTTGTTTTATTTAATTATTATCATTATTATTTCTTCTATACTTTATCCATTAATTCTATCTTAAATTAAATACACAGCTTCAATAATTTGTGTTATTTAATTACCTCATCACATTTCTTCTTGATTAAATAAAGATATCCTAGAATCTTTAATTTAATTATCATATTCCTTTTATTTTTAATTTAATAAACAACTTCTATAGTTTGTTTTATTAAATTATTTATTCCTCGTTTTGCTGAATTTAAATAAACCAAAAATATTTAAATAAATGCATAAATCATATCCCTCTATTCACTCACCAATAAAATTAGATTTTTCAAATCTAATTAATTCAACTGTCATTCATGGGAAGAGCCTCGGGGACAAACCTGCAGGAAATCCTCTCAATCTTCTGCCTCAAATCTTTCCTCTCATCTTGCCTAGTGTTTTCATGGGGAGGAACAATCCTTCATGATCAGCTCCACCTTCTCATCTCATACCATTCAATTCTCCAGATTGAATCTCAACCTCTGTTGTGTTACCCCTTTACAAATGTGTGTCATGAAATCTATAAATATAGGTTTCTAGCTACAGAAAAAGGATCCTAACTTGTGCAATCTTACTCTGCAAGTTTTCCAGGCATTCAAGCATTCAAGCAATCCAATTTTAGGATCAATCCATCAAGCATTCATCCATCATTCATCAAGCATTCAACATTTACAGTCATCGATGCCATTACAGGAGATTTGCATATTTAAATAATATTGAAATAGAATTAGTTTGAATTCTCATTCTCTAAGTGTTATTTCAACAATCTATTAGCTTCTAAAATCTAAGAGCCAAGTAGATTAGAGAGATCTTTAGAGTTAGAGAGCAATAGGATAGCTTTAGAGGTTCTTGCATTTAAATTGATTTAAATTCTCTTGAATCTTTGCTATTATGTCTTATTTAGAAGTGTAGATGCATATTAATTTGTTTACCTCATTCTTACACTTCCATTTTGGCACCCACCGTGGCGCCTAACCCCATATTCTACAATTTTTTTGTGAAAAGTGTCTTACAAGTATCGGCGTGTTTGTTTTTCGTGGAACCGTGGTTTTTTATAGTGCGTCGATCGAATTCTGTAGCACGTCAGAGGAAAACTATAGCGTACCACACAACTATTTTAGCACCTCAACCCTCTGTTTTAGCACCTTAGCACAATTCTGTAGCACCTCAACCCTCTGTTTTGGTGCCTCAGAGCTCTATTTTAGCGCCTCAAATGAAATAGTGCCTCAGATTTAGTGTTTTGATAGTCAATCTTAAAATGGCCATATCTTGGTCATACAGATGCCTTTTTCGATGCTTTTTTTTTAAGTGGCATAGAATTTCATAAGCTATGCTGGTTTAGGTATTTATCACTTTATTTTAGAGTTAAGATTTTCAATTTTACATTTAAAGACAAATCACATTGTAATTTGGTCTAAGGTTTAGGGTTTTCTTGCTTAATCATTCATCTAACCCTTATATCTTCTTATTTCTTGATCTTATCTAACATTTGGAGCATTTGCATAGGTTTTAAGAAGAAAATGGAGCATTGAAGTGAAAGAAAGAGCATTTGATATTCATCATAATAGTGTTTTCGAACACTCATGGGAAAATAACCCATCATATGTTTTGTTTCATTCCTACTTTAGGACCAAATAGCATCGATAAAAATGTATCTTTTTATTTGGATCTGACGCATCCGCGGCCAGATTTTGTTATTTAATATCTTTTTGGTTAAAATTTATCAATTCTAGAACATAAAATGGGTTAAAATTTATCAATCCTAGGATAGAAAATGGATAAAAATTGATCAATCCTAGGATAGAAACTTCATTATTACTTGTGGGATTAAAATTGAATATCATGCTTTTTATGGAGCAATATCTCCATATAGATTAGATAATTTTTCTTTTGGGTTTTAAAAAGTGAACTTCTTTGCTGTGATTGGGTGATAGGTTTATGCTCTCCCCTTGACTGGGTGCATCAGAATACCAAACTCACTTTTACTTTGCACATTTTCAAGCTTCCATTAAAAAATTTAGATAGGCCTACCGTAGTGGGAAAAATTACTCAACCTACGAGAATGACCTGAGTGGGAATAGCCAAAAGCCATGGCATTCCAACCCACTTTAAAATTTATGTGAATCTGGGGAAACCCTTTTTCAACGAAAGTGTGCAGTATAACCATCCCCAAAATCTTTGTTCTAAAGATTGGGAGGTCTCTCAAGGGAGTTTATCCATTTGTCGCTCTAAATGGAAACACTATCTAAGAACCTAGAAATAGAAGCACGCTTGTCAGTTCCCAAACATTGTAATACTCGGCGATGTAGGGGCGGGGAAGAATCTACCCTCAAGCCCTCACCATATAATTGCCAAGGACTATTTTCTCAAGGGATCTGGTATCCACTTCTGTCACTCTAAGTACGCACCTGGAAAAGACAAAAACATAGGTGCCCTCTAGGGGGTGACATGGCTGTGTGAGTCGATGCCATTCCAAGCTATGGGCCATTTGGGTATATAATGATGACTTTTTGTCTCTAGGAGTGAGTCTATCTAAATTGTCTTATATGTTATAAACCAGTGAAAATCAAGAACCATGTTTGGTTCTTGAACACACACTCTTTGTTTAATAATTTAGGATTTAATCAACAATAGTTCTATTTTTGCTTGCTATGTTTTCTTGTCATTATAACAGATAAGATCATCCCAAAAAGAAACACAAACCACCATGGCTGAAATAGAGGAGGATCAATTGAATGCTTTAGCTTATCAACTAAAGAACCTTCAACAACAAATCTGGGAAACAACCACAAAGAGATATCTAATGCCAAACATCTACCCATATCCTCTTGACCAAACAATGAACATGAGACCTTCTTCACCAACAACTCCATCATCCAAGTTCAATATCTTTGAATTTTTCCAAAATTTCAATAAGCCAAAATCTCAGTCCTCAAATACAAATGATGTTGAAAAATATTATCATGTCATGCATTTATCTCCATCCACCATAAGCCAAAATGAACCTCACAATTCTTTCACTCAAGTTAACAATTACATCCAATCATCCTCTTCTATCATATCTTCTACATCAAATGATTCATGTCAATCTCTCACTCCAAAGAATGCTAGCATAGACTCCCCTACACATCAAGATCAAAATATTCTTTCCACTCCATCCAATGATTCCACAATCTCACAAAGTCCTCCCATCTTTGATCAAGATCCCATTTCTCAAGAATCTTATGACAATCGCCTCCTTTCCCTTTTCATCCAAAATAATTCACATCCATCTCAAGAGACAAGTATCCTTCCAAGTTCTTTTTCCACATCATCTAATCAATCCATACCATATCATGATTCTATTGCATCACAAGATCATGATAGTTCTTCCATCCTATTTAATTATTTCTTACCAATTGATTATCAAGACACGCTTTCTACAAAATCTAATGATTCCTTTCCTCATCAAGATCAAGATGTACTTCAATTCAAGGATACCCTTTCATCCCATGAAGATGTTTATCCTTCTCATGATCAAGATATGTCTTTCATACCACCTCATGATCCTTTTCCAAGTCAAGATCAAAATATCCCATCATCCCCATGTCAAGAGCCTATCACACCTATTCAAGCTATCCATGAACCCCATACCTATAAATTTGGATCCTCCACCTTTATCCATTCTAGTTTAGTTCCAACACCTAACCTCTCATCCATATCATATCCTCCCCAAAATGGACTTGCATCTTGTTTCACAAACAATACATATCCCAATGGCAAACGAATGTGTCAAAGTATGAACTACAAAGGCAAATGATTAGGAATTCATGAACAAGGTATCCTAGAACCCATTTTTATTCGAAAACACCCATCTCACCATGGCCTTGGTTATATACCTAAGTGTTATAGTCCATAAAACCTACCATCTATCCTAGGTTCTCATCTTAGTCCATCAAACCTTCCATCTATCTTAGGTCCTCATCCTAGTCCATCAAACTTTCCATCTATCCTAGGTCCTCATCCTAGTCCATCAAAATCTCCATCTATCCTAGGTCCATATCCTATTCCTCAAGAACAACAAAGGCACACATCTTTGATGCCCTTTCAAAATTCTACCCACATTCACTCATCCATAATACCTTCATACCATTCATCTCAATTTTCCCCTCCCATTGATTTTGAAAGCAATTTGGGTGCCAAATATCAAAAGCTTCTATATCAAAATCCACATGTATCAAAGGGTCAACATGTCTCCGTGAAGAGACATGCAAAAACAAAAGAAAAATTGATCCAAAATCAAAAGAAATTTTCAAAAGGTCACAAAGGCCCATCAAAGCAAGAAGGAAATTTTCAAAGACCACAAAGGTCCATAAATGAAAAATTTTCAAGGCCACAAAGGCCCACTAAGCAAAAATCAAAGTCAAAAATCATGTGAATTCCTAAAAGTCTCATAGAAGCAATAAAATCAAAATTGGCATCCAAATTCGATTATCCAAAAGCTTCCTCCAATTTTACATATAATAACCTATCACTTTCCAAATCCATTCTTCTTCCATCACTCCACCATCCATCAAGGTGTGTGCCAATGTTGAGCTTCTCATCTTTTCCATCTATCCATTATCCAACATTCATCCCCCATCATTCCCCTTTAATCCAAACCTTTGCATAATCCGTAGTTTCTTCCATCATACCATTAATCTACCAGCATTTATGAGTCTAATCCCCATTGCCATGGTTAATTAAAGGGATAATTGGTTGTGAAACTCAATGTTAAATTCCTTCCTCCATCTCCCTATCATCCATATCCTATCTTCCATATTACTCTTGCACTCTACACTTAGGGGCAAGTCTCATCCATCTTATCATTCATGGTCATTATCATTTCTACGCTCATTCCTTACATTTCCACTTTTGATCTTGATAAGGTTAAGAATCTTCTTGAGCATCATATATGCTTATCCTATATGCTTTATCCATATCTTTTGTACCATATCTTTTATCTAATCCATATTCCATCATTCTTACTAGATGCATTCTTTCATTTCATCCTTGGTCTTGATGAGGAATGGGGGCAAAGTACTTGGTCTTTGTTTCTATCTATTTGATCTTGATCATCACCATTCATTCTTGTTATCCTTGCATTCTTCCATTCCATATCTCTTAGCTTATCAAAATCCATGTCATCATGTCCCTTTGCAACCTTGAATCTTATCATGCAAATCATATTTGAGCCTAGCTGTAAAACATTATCCAATCCTCATATCTTTTGTCAATCAATCATCAACAATCATCAATCTTTTTGTACTTAGAGGATATCAGTAATCCTAAGTACTTATCATCATCATGCCTTATGGAATCAATCATTCTTGGCATATTAATCAATCAACTATTGTCATCTTTCAACAAGAGATATGTTGCTTGTGTGACATGTTTTGCAGTGACTTTCATTTTGATCTATCATTTATCCATGGTTGCATTACCTCTATTGTGGTTCATCTTGTTCCTTCAATCGGTCATACCATCTCATTCCAAATCAAATATCTTGAAAATCCAAAAAATTTAAAAATCTGTCAAAAATCCTAAAAACATAGAAAATCCATCAAAATCCAAAAACATCAGAAAATCAAACTCCAAAAAAAATCAGAAAATCCAAGAAAATCAAAACAAAAAAAAAACATTCATAAAACCAAAAACACAAAAATAGAGTCTAAATCAGTTGAAAAATGGAGTCTGTGTCGGTCGAACTACATGGCCTTTTATCAGCCCTGGAGGCCCCTAGGATAGGTCTTTAGGTTAGGTCTTTGGTCGAACATCTGAGAATATCATACACACATCAGCACACACAACTTCAACATGGATGATCTAATCTGAATAATGATTTGAAAATACTTTAAGTAGGTTTTGAATTGTTGTTTTTATCATTTGCTTATCATTTCTTTGGAGCTACTCGATGATGTATTGAACTAGAGAAGCAAGGAAGGAGAATGGTATTTTTCTTTGTTTTCTGCCTGTAAGTTAGTCATTATTATTTGTGAATAGTCATGGGAAGTGCTCTACCAAGTATCATGGATGACATTCCAATTCACTTAAGAAAATGATTAATTCTTGTCTGTTTACACAAGAAATGCTCAGGTCATCTCGGTTTAATTGTACCTTGATGCTTGTGTTCACTTGCAATATCAAAAATCATGAAAGAAGTACTCAGGTCATCATTGGTCTATCTCATATCATTGATGCTTGTATTTTCTTTCAACATTTTTAAAAGCTCAGTGATGATACAAAGCAAAATCAAAAGATTATTGAAATAACACTTAAAATTGCATGGTTAAAATAGATTGCATCCATATTAGTCTTGCATATGCATTTATAGATTGTTTCAAAAGCTACCAAATTTCAATCTCAAAAGCTACACGTATTCCCTCTCTACATCATATCACCATCTCTTCAATATTTCTTAGGATATCATCTCTTTCTGAATCATTTTCTTTCATTTCAGTCATCTCAAATTCCATCCAATCTTAATCTATTAATTCTAGCACAAATCATTTAATCACATCCTTGGTTTTGTTCCCAACCTTGTTACAAGCCTTTATCCAATTATCATCATCATCATCATCGGGATGTATCCTTCCCTATCATTTTGTGTTGTTTTGAGATGTATCCTTCCCTCATCAACAAAACTCTTATCATCATCATCAATCAATCTTGGCTTGCAACTTGATTGGGGCAACATCACGTTTATCCTTGAATCCATTTGTGCCTACTTACTTTTAATCTTCTCCTTTCATTATCTCTTCCTCATCCCATCCCCTATTTTATTCATCATTTTGCATCATCAAGTCCCAGTACATTAATCGATCTTATACTGGGGCATATCAATCAATCAGTGAAGTCAAATCACAAATCAACAATCTTATCAAATCAATCAACATCAATCAATAAGTCTATCAATCAATCAAATCTAATCAGCTTTGTTCAAATCTTGTGATCATCAATCTATCATTCAACTTTGCCTATCATGAGGTTAATCATTCAATCAATCAATCATTGAACCTCTCCTATCATGAGGTTAATCAATCATCAATCTATCATTGATCCTCACCTATCATGAGGTCAATCATCAACATCATCAATCAATCGACTGAAGCGATCATCAAATCATCATCATAATCAACTGGAGGAATCAGTATTTCTTTATCGGGAGATAAATTGTTTCCATATCATCAAATCATCAATTTCCTCATAAAATTTCAAAATTCATCAATTTCTCTCCCGTGGGGGCATACATCGCTATCATTTCAAAATTCAACATCTGGGGAAAATCAGGGGCATATCTTAAAACTTTTCATCAATACTGGCAGCTGAGGCAAAATTTTCTTTGAAGCAATGCGTAAACACATCACTTCAAAGAGGGTCAAAATGTAGACACCTAAAAATGGTCTGGAGAATCTAATTAATTAAATACGACTTATTTGATTAATTAATCTTAAATTCATCTACTTAGTAAATAAATAGAAATATTTATTTATATTAAGTTCATTATTAATTCTTCTATTTTATCATATTATTTCCCTTTTAATTAAATAAACAAAATTAAATACTTTGTTTTATTTAATTATTATCATTATTATTTCTTCTATACTTTATCCATTAATTCTATCTTAAATTAAATACACAGCTTCAATAATTTGTGTTATTTAATTACCTCATCACATTTCTTCTTAATTAAATAAAGATATCCTAGAATCTTTAATTTAATTATCATATTCCTTTTATTTTTAATTTAATAAACAACTTCTATAGTTTGTTTTATTAAATTATTTATTCCTCTTTTTGCTGAATTTAAATAAACCAAAAATATTTAAATAAATGCATAAATCATATCCCTCTATTCACTCACCAATAAAATTAGATTTTTCAAATCTAATTAATTCAACTTTCATTCACGAGAAGAGCCTCAGGGACAAACCTACAAGAAATCCTCTCAATCTTCTGCCTCAAATCTTTCCTCTCATCTTGCCTAGTGTTTTCATGGGGAGGAACAATCCTTCATAATTAGTTCCACCTTCTCATCTCATACCATTCAATTCTCCAAATTGAATCTCAACCTCTGTTGTGTTACCCCTTCACAAATGTGTGCTATAAAATCTATAAATGTAGGTTTCTGGCTACATGAAAAGGATCCTAACTTGTGCAATCTTACTCTGCAGGTTTTCCAAGCATTCAAGCATTCAAGCAATCCAGTTTTAGGATCAATCCATCAAGCATTCATCCAACATTCATCAAGCATTCAGCATTTACAGTCATGGCTGCCATTACAGTAGATTTGCATATTTAAATCATATAGAAATAGAATTAGTTTGAATTCTCATTCTCTAAGTGTCATTTCAACAATCTATTAGCTTCTAAAATCTGAGAGCAAAGTAGATTAGAGAGATCTTTAGAGTTAGAGAGCAATAGGACAACTTCAGAGGTTCTTGCATTTAAATTGATTTAAATTCTCTTGAATCTTTGCTATTATGTCTTATTTAGAAGTGTAGATGCATATTAATTTGTTTACCTCATTCTTACACTACCAGTCATCACAATGGATATATCCAAATGGAAGTTCTAGAAATTACTTGAGGATGGCATAGTAAGACGCAACCTACAAGAAGTCAAATATGGACACACATGGCACAAGGGTAATCCCAATATATAAGTCTTCTTAAAGGCCTTATATGATTCTAGAAGGAGCTAAATGAAAGAATAGTAAGTAAGAAGGAAGAACCAAGAGTTAAGGCACTCAAGATGCATAACAACAAAGGCATAGAGAAGAACATTAAAAATGATAAACAAATAGCAACAAAGGCTCTTATAGGATGGAGGAATGTAGAGGTCAATAATGGCAACAAGAGCTGTTGAAAGATGAAACTGAAGTTATTTTATTGACCCCTTTTCTATGCAAAACAATATGTAATCTAATATATGACCCATGTTAATGTCCATATAAATGTGCATATATATATTATAAATTTACAAAATTGTTCTGCCATACATATGGAAATTTGTATAAAAGAAAAAGAATACGAGATTCATTTAAACCAAAAAATGGATCTATTTTTGGATTCCAAAAGTCCAGATATCCATTTTTCTTTGCTTTTTATCATAAATAAATATTTTTTTTAATCCAACCAAAGTAAAAAGTCAAGGATGCATTTCACGATTTTGGCTAACTGAAAATACACTTTTTTTTCCTATCACCACTATTTGACACATCATAATCTTGCACTCACCTAAATGTTTAATTTATCAAAATCAATAAATTGAAGAATTTTCAATAAATCATTCTATACTAAATGTCTTTTATCAAATTTTATTAATCATTAATGTTAAATATTTTAGGATTAGTCAATGGCAAAGATAAATATTGAAAAATATTAATTTCTTTCACAAACCTCAAATTATACTAAACACTTGCAATTATAAAAATGTCAAACATTAAAATAGATCATTAATTAAAACTCTATTTTGAATTAGCATAATCGATGAAAAAACTGTATATTTAAAAATATCCTCTAAGCTACAATAACAATTCAATCAGTTTGATAAATTATGTATATGGTTAATAATTTAGATTAGCCACAATACTCAATTTGGCTGGCAAATAGCAATCCATGAGCCATGTTCCTATAATCTTGAATGCACTAATTGCCTTCACTTCACCTTTTCCTTTCCGTTTACTATTGAGATAAATGGTTCTGCAATACTACGGGCCCCAATGATCTCGAAAGAGCAGTTCGTAGAATCCTATGCTTTGCCAGAAACATACTCCTCCATCAAAGGAGGAGGGTACCATACTCCTCCATATGATCGAAAGAGCATTGCGATATGTGACAAGTTATTCTCATTGAAAGAAGACTGCTACTGTGGGATGTCCAAGATGTTCCTCTTCACTTCATCTTTTTTCTTTCCATTCTGTTGATCGAATCTTGGATGATTGCATTTCCTGTTCATCACTTCATCTTTTCCTTTGATGATTGCTTTTGTTTGAGGCAAATTGTCCTGCTATGCTACGGACCCCAATGATCTTGAAAGAGTAGCATGTAGAATCCTATGCTTTGAAAGGAGGAAGGGACCATGAAGCTGTTGCAGCTTTATTCGCTATGGGATGCACGTTTTTTCTCATGAAAGCAGGAAGCAACCATGAGTATCATGAAAGAAGAATGGGACCATGAGGCTGTCACAGCTTATTCTCGTTGGGTGGAGACTAGTACTACTGCGTGATGCACATTTTTCTCTGCGAAGGCGTTTATTTGGATGAAGAAGCTTTATTTTAGTGGTTAATTGTCCGCCCTTTTTCCTTTCGTAGCCTATCATTCCATAATCATTGCTTGAACATATCCTCTCCTGCTTTTTATTATCTCACGATTTGAATTCGAAGGCATCCATACTTCCTTATTACGGAACACTCTTTTGTATGTAGTTAGTACTCATTCCACTCTTTTGTATGTAGTTAGTACTCATTCCACTATAGGGGAGTGGGAGAGGGGTTCATAGTGGAGTGGGGTCTAATAGTGGAGATAGAAGTAGTTGTCAGTGGGCCCCATAGTGGAGCACCTTAATATCCAAATACAAAACACTTTTTATCCATAAAGTACACAAAATAACAAATCATGTGATGCCACATCAGCGCACTAATAAAACATGACTAAGTGCACCACTATCAGTCTCACTTTTTTTGGGCGCCTTTTTGGATCCCTCAACAAAAAGCATGTTGATGTGGCATCATATTTGATGATGTGGCTCTAAAATGAAATATAGAAGCACATGAGTCCATGTAGAATTTTGAGAAGTGTGAAGTTAGGGTGCTCCATTATAGACCCCTCTCCCCTAGTCTTGAGAGAATGGAAATGAAAATTTAAAAAATTAATCAAATTCTACGAATATGAATTAAGAATCATTTTAAATTCTCTTGGATTCTAATTAATAATATTTACATTTTTATTATAATATTCTAAATAATATCAAGGAATTTATTTATTTTTTATATATTTTTATTAATAATATTTTATTGATTTGAATACTTTTTAATTAGATTATGTAAACTTCATCTTTATTGATGTTTATGACCACATTCTATTATTCATCATCTATATGAGATAGCAATAGCAAGAGAAGTGAAATTATAGAGATGAATCATAGATTGGAAATTTTATGTCTAATATAAAAATTTTAATAGAGAAATCGTCTTGTTACAAGATTATTTAATTTTATTATAATTTTCTAATATATTATATTTTTTTATGATTCTTATATTTCACAATTAAAAAAATCAATTTAAGATTATAAATTATAAAATTATATAGATTGATTTTTTTCTTGAATAAAATAAATATTCATCTTTTACGAAGTTCAGATGTAAATGTTCTAACAAAAAATTATTCAAAAAATAAATTTTAATTGTATAATTGACTGAAAATGAACCTCCAACAATCTAATTGGGTGTAAAGTTCATAGTCTTGTTTTAGCATATTTTTCAAAGCATTAAGTTTGTTTTCCCATTGATTGATTTTTTATAAATATCTCGGTGATAACAAATATATTCAACACTAAAAAAATTACATATTTAGAAACTAAAAATTCTTATGTTTAATGGGTTTTAATTTTGCCCAAAATTCTTAAGGTTATTAGCAATATTATCAAAGTCCATTCCTCCCAAAAGTTTATCTAGAATTTTTCTTAAAAATTAAGTAATAAATATAAAAACTTGTCTAATGCATTTTTTTACATATTTAAAAGATATATGTTGTCATCTATAGTGAGTTTTAATTTCATCAAAAATAAAAAAATATGTCGATCACATTGACAACTTCTTGCACTTACCTAAAAATATAAAATGAATGAACTAACTTATGGGCCCAAATTTCAGTGTCTCATTATGCCATAAATAATAAAGTTGTGATGTTGGAAAAAATGATATAAGGTCTATATCACACTCCTTCCAGTATCACAAGGGAAAGGACTAAAATTGATCTCAAACACCTACTTGGTTGATAACTTGTAATTAATCTAAATCATTGCTTGAATATATCCTCTTGTACTTTAGATATAATTACTATCTCATGATTTCAATTCAAAGGAATTCATACATCATTTTTGGTTCCCTATTATAGAACGGTTCTCTTTGTAGGTAGTACTCATTCCATGATAGTCTTGAGAGAATACAAATGAAATTTAAGAAACTTATCAAATTCTTCAAGTACAAATTAAGAATGATTTTAAATTGTTTTGATTCTAATTAATAATATTTAGATGTTTTTATAAGACCTTTTGATGGTTTCTCACTCACTTCAATTGACTATAATATTTTTGAAGGATATTTCCTTATTTGATGATGGTTTCTACTCATGTATTGATATGGTGGTAGATTTGAATGCTACACATATTTCTTCTATTTTCTTTGATGGAGACAATATCTATTATTGATAAGGGATTTATGCTTGCATTTACATCTATTGAGATTCTATATATTGGGGAATATGTTCCTACAGATGTGTTGGTGGTGGGATTGAAAGTGCACAATTATTTAGATGGAGGAATTTGCATCCTTGATATGAATTTGGGTGTTTCTATGTTCGTGTCTCACCCACCTCCTTCTCATACTTATGTGGAGGCCATTCTCATTAATCCCTCTACAAATACTTTTCATCCTTCTTAGAAAAATGTGTGCATCTTCTCTATGCTACTTCTATTGTTGTGGAAATTCTTTTGATAATAAAGATGTTGTGTTAGCTATTGGTGGCTAGATGTGGGAGTTGCACTATATCTCTATCCACCTTTGGAATCCCTTTTTTCAATCCCTTGAAATATTCTATTGACACAATTCTTGATTGGATGAGATTATCTTATATACCATTAAATTTTATATGCAAATCCATTGATTAGACCATTGACAATGATATATTTCACCTTCTCAAGGTAGACTACTTATTTGGAATTCTCATATACCTCCATTACACATATTTTGGTGTACATTTCTTTTTCAAAGGATTTACAAAGTGAGGTTGTTTTATAAATGAGTATCACATCACTTGTCACAATACTTCAAACATATGACATGACAAAATTAATTATATTTATATCTCATCGATCTACTACCATCACTCCTTTGACATCAATGACAACATATGTTCAAAAATATCCCCTTTTTCATTGATGGAAACAAGAAAATGCTACTAGCATACCAACATAACTTATCCAGCATTCCCCCTATGTGATACAACTAAAGTTCGCAAGAATTTGAAAGATATGGAATTTTGGATTCTTTCGGCCCCCCTTTGACATCAATGACAAAGAACAACTCATTTGAAAGATATATAATTTTAAGATTTCTTTCTCCTTCTTAGCAATATAATTTTGCAAGACCACCAATATTTCTTGCGGTAGGGATTCAACACTCCCCTCACCCTATACTTCCTCTTGATTCAAGAGGAGGGGGGTGTTGGAAGAATGAAGGAGACCTCCAGTTTTGCTTTCTTTGTTGTCATTGATGCCAACATAATTTGGTATCTAATTTTTTTCCCATCCAGTAAATTGTGTTTATGCTACTTTGATCTAGTAATTTGGTTTGAAATCACTTTGGGTAGAATATCAGCTCATATGATTTTGATATGTTATTCAAGACTATTGGATGCAGTCGTGGTCAGGGATTCAATAATTTAGGTTGGATAAGTTAAAAATTGTAAATGATAGTTGTTCGGCTTATAGCTTTTGGTTTGGTCTTCATTTGGCTGACTTAGTTAAGTGGTATATGTTTCATGGATGCTTAATGTTCTTGTGTTTGGTTTGAGCCAACCTATCTTATGCTTGGCACATTTTGGTTTAAGTGTCAAAGATGTTTTGTTTTGAAGCTGACAAGATATTTTAAGTTAAGTATGCTTACATCCAATTAGGCCGACCTAATTGATGTATGAAGATGTGATCATTTATATATATGGAACATCCATATATTGTTCAGTATGAGAAAATATGATAGTATGAATACATGTGACAAAGTGATATTGTGAAGTTGTTGATAGTTGTTGATAGGTGCTATATATCTATAAACATGCAGAAATTTTATTTTTCTAGAGCTTAATTCAAACTGTACTTGACACACAGAAGGTGCATTTTATTAGTTCATATTTTGGCAGTGAGCCACACTTTTTGTAATCAGTTTTCTGGCTGTGAGACTTTCAAGGATAGTAAGTCTTGGTAGTGTGCCCTAGAATATTTTATGACCGATTATAATAATTATGAGTAAATCCTCACTGTGGTTTTTCCCACTTTGGGTTTTCCACATAAAAATATTGGTATCTATGAGTTGTGTGATGTTATGATCTCTATCATGTTTTTACTTGAAGTAGCTACTAGATATGTTTTAATAATTGGATGGTTAGTAATCATATGGTTTTGTAGAATATTGATTCACCCCCGCTCTCAATATTCTATGTGTTCAATAGGAGAAAACACTCCCAACTTTTACCAGATATAATAAAAAGTCTCCTTGAGAAGAAGTTTTCTAAAAATGTTTGTGATTTTCTCCTTAGTCTCAATATACTTCAACTTCACTTCTTTTTCTATAACCTTCTCTCTTAAAAAATGATACTTAATTGCAATATCTTTTTTCCTTGAATGCATCACCAAATTCTTGGAAATATTGTCACAAAAAATGAAAATAAGCTCATCAAAATCTATTTTCATCTCCTTTAGGTTTTTCTTCATCCATAACACTTGAGTGCAACATGAAACTATTGCAATATACTTTGATTCTACTATAGATAAATATATTTAATCTTGTTTCTTACTCAACTAAGATACATGATTTTCACCAAGAAAGAAAGCTCCACCACTTGTACTCTTCTAGTCATGTATGCTTCCATCATGATTTGCATTTGTATATGTAGTTAATGTGAATTTTTTACTATTAGAATACCATAAACCAAGATCCATTTTATCCTTTAGATATCTAAATATCCTTTTAATTCATGACATGAGTTTCTTTAGAATTTTCCCATGATCTAGCTATCATCCCTATTGCTCTTATTATATTCAGTATAGATATAGCTTTTTGGGAAAATGTGTCTCAACCTTGAAATTGCACTAGGTATTGTTGATAGGTAATCCTAGGGAATAACCAACCATGAGATTTCCAAAGGTATCATTCCCTTGATGGGGGTTTGAGGGCCATGTGTCATAGCAAAGGATCAAGGGCAGGGCCCTCAAAATCTAAATTTTATGTATATTTTATTTTTGTAAATATAGATCATTTATCATTAGGTCTCAAATCTGATGGTCAATATTTTATTTGCTTGAATTGACCTAGAAGGAAACCCTATTTATGAGGGAATTGCATTATGGATCTATATTGTGATGTATTTTGAGAGTCTGATAGTGGTCATCTTACCTCTGGATCTTGGGTTGGTGATACTCTTGTGAGAAGCTTCCTCGGCAAGTATGTTGTAATCTTTTTTGATTTTTGAATAATATATTGGGTGGCTTTTGGAGTGTGGATTTTTTCTCCCAAAAGGGCTTTCACCATGTAAATCACTATGTTGTGGTATGCATAATATCTATATTTATTTTTATTTAATTTTATGTAACTATTATAAGGATTTGTAAATCTTTTCCTCCTCTACATTATTCTTCTGATTGCATAGAGACCATGGTTTGACCCTCTATGCAAGGATCCCCCCCTTCTCCTAGGTCTATGGGCTTAAAAGATAGAATTTTGTGGATAATTCTTCAAAAGAAGTATTTCAATAACTCCTAAAGATTAATAGACAAATTGCATTAAAGTATTGACCAACGAACGATGAACATATTTTATAATTACTTTCCTCTAAACTTTAGGCTTTGCAAAATCCAGGGGTTTCCCTTTATAACATCAACCAAAATTATGTAACATAATCATTAAATGATTCCTATAAGATAAAATCACATACATCTTTGACAAGGACTTGTGAATTATGTCATGAAAACATGCAAACTCCTTGTAGTTAGTTTGATCTAGGCATGAGAAGACAAATAATTATGACAAAGTTAAAATTGGCTTGAGATTTGTTATTTTGAAGCAATTTTGAATTTTGAGGGAGCGTTTGAAATCATACCAATGCCTAATTAGGGCCTCAAAGTTACAAAATCATGCATTCTCAATTCACAACATCTAAACACATTATGATGGCCAATTAAACATTAACCTTATAATAATGTGATCTATTAAAGGCTAACAATGTGATCCTACTTAATAATCCATTTGTGATAATAATATCCTACAATATTTTTATGAAGGTGTTTACTCCATTCCTTGAACATAAAGCTATCAATGAAAATGAGTTAGTGCAAGAAAATTTCAAGAAGAACCTAATAATCTTTTATTATATCAAAAGAAAAATTGCATCACAAGATGGAGATGCTGACACATTGAAGCAATTTCATATAAGCTTCAAACAAATGTATAATGTTGCCACAAGAAGTCTTACAAACTCTTAACATCATATCCTAATATAGACTAAAAAAACTAATACATCCCGCCCAAAATTATAATCCTTGGAACATTTCTATAATAAAATATAGCTCCCTTTTTAAAGAAAGAGTGAGCATGCAATCTTGGGAATAAATGAAACATGTCATATTTTGCAATTAACAAGCACATCTTTCTTGAAACATAATGAGTGTAACAACCCATAACAAAATTGATCCCCTTTAACAACTTGACTTTGATAACCTTGATGATGCCCTTGGTGTAGAAAACATGTGACATCAACCCCATGTTGAAGACAAAATTCAAAGATCTTGATGACATGGAAAAATTAATTGAACCATTATAATTTTCTAACCATGATGAATGCGCCTCCTTGTAGGCTATTTATAATTCAAGAATCTTCAACCTTATTTATATGGGCCACATACCTTACATCCAATTGTAAGAGAGGAGGGCCAACCACATCAAGGCTCTAGGTCACAGAGAGCCAAGAGTGGAGGGCTGCCCTAACTTACCCCACTCTAAAGGATGGGGATCGAGAATGAAGAGAACTATGTAGTACTTATGTCACTCTTCAAACCCAAAGTTCAAGTTTGGGCTAGGTGAGCTAATTTTTGGAGTCAATACTGCACCGCAAACAAATCTCTATCTAAGGACGATAACACAATTTTTGGGACAACAATGCAACATGTTGGCATCTCTCTGGTGTGCTAGCGTCTGTACAACTAGAAAACACAAAGTATAGTAAGCACCACCAAGAAACCTACTGACAACTTAGCTAGTTGACTTTGATGGGAAAAACAAAATAAGAAAGTACAAAAAGTAAAGACAAAGATGATAAAGCAAGTAAATAAAAGCTAGGGTGATGAAGATAATCTCACAAAAGCACCAATTTTCCTGCTAGCTCCACGCGTACGTCCACCTACACACAAAAAAGAAGGGGAAAATTGTTAGGGCTGTATAGGGGTCTGCCTCAGTCAGACCCCTGTTTTGGTGTTTCCACCTCTACAAATAGCTAGAAAGCAATGAAGTAGAATATGCGATAAAGGAAAGAAAAGATAGCAATGAACACTACAAAACAATACTATGCTACTCTGTCAAATCACAAAGGAGAGAAGTGAAGCATTACCACCTCCTCCCAAAAGCTCACTAGCCAATGGAAGGAGAATGCAAGGTATGGACCTGGTAAAGTCACCACAACTTCAACGGTAATGAAGGGAGGTATCGTAAGACTCCAATCCCACACTACTATGGCTTGCCTCACACTTGCAATGTGGAGTTGATGGAGCTTCAAAGTTGTTGCAATGCTCACGATGCTAGAATGTTGGAATGTTGCTTGAAAGAGTGAAGAAGAGATTGAATGTGTAGAGAGACTGAAAAGAGATTGCAAGAGGATAAAATGAATGCATGAAGAGTGTTTTTGAAGGCGGGATGAGGAAGAATAATCCATTTTTGGGTTGGTTGCTTGAAGAGGGACATTACAATTCAACCCCAATCGGGTGTGTAATGCCTCTACCAACTTCAAATGTAGGAATATATCAAGGACGACATCGCATCACACAAATGTCTGTGTGTCGCGCATGTGTCCTTGATCTAAATATTCTCTCACCGATGCACAAGACAAACACCAAGTGGATGGAAGATAGATGGGTGATGTGGAATTTTTCCTTCAGATTTGATTTTCTAAGGTGAGGGTATGTGAAAGGGGAATTTTCCTAAGGGATGCAAATTTTCTCCTATACATTTTTCCCCCACTTTAGCAAGCACGAATATTGATGAGTGTTCAGTAAATTAGATCAAAGGGTTAGAGATGTATACCTGAACTATCGAGGAAGTAGACTGTGATCTGGTGAACTCAAAAGCATAGGGAAGGCAAAGGACACCATAGGTACTCTCCTTGGGGAGTTTTGAACAAAAGGAATACATAGCTATGCAGAACTATGAAGTTGCATAAAGTACACCAAAGGCCCTCAGACCAATGATGAATAAATCTTGTAGGATGTAAGCGTCTCACAGGCCTATAGACCTATAAGAAGGCAACCCCCAAGTTGTCTCTCATGAAGGAAGCCCAATGAAGTAAGCACCTTATACGCTTGCAAACCTACAAGAAGGAAACCCCCAAGTTCTCTCATGAAGGAAGCTCAGTGAAGGGGGAATTCACAGAGTTGGACTGGAAAGTGGCTTTACAAGCACATGTACAAAGTGACATGTTAATCCACAGATAAAACATGGAAAAAAACAAAGTAACCACATAGGAAAACAAGCAGATAGTCACACAGACAATCAAAAAATTGGAAGGCTTTCAAAGGGCTCCCTCAGGAACCCTTAAAAATAAGAGGGGTCCACTCAAAGGACACAATGTTTGAAAGTGTAAGCGAGACATTTTTTTCTCAAGTCAATTCATCATCAAGGAATCCTTTCGAAATATTTTCACTTCATCAAGGAATTTAGAAGGAAGAAAGTGCCCCCTTGTGAGGGGAAGTTCGAGACTTCTCTCACAAGAAAAGGTTGCTCCCTCCTCGGAGGAAAGTTCTCAAGTTCTTTCTTGCGAACCCATGATGAAGGAAACACATCCCACTAGGGGTCCAAGTTGAGAATGCAATTTTTGAAAAAAGGTCGCAAGGATTTTTGAGAAAAGATTCGCTGGCAACGAATGTGTTTTCTAAAAATTAGAGTATCATGGAAATGACATTGTCACACATATGAGGGACAACTCAAGCAAAGAAGAGAGAAAGATAAGAAAGGAACAAAGGAAACAATGGCATAACAAACAAAGGACACAAGGGTGATCTGATGTTTTAGGGTCAAAGCTACTCATAAATATATATAAGTGTAGTAATAGCATATAAATGAATTGTTAGATGCCAACGCCCTACTGTATCATACCATATGAAGAATGCACGAGAAGACAACATAAAAATAAAAAAGCAAGTCAACATGGAAGGGAAGCCTAAATGCCCCTAACACTTTGCATCATCCCCAATTTTCCAAAAGTTAAAACACATAACAAAGGAAGAATGATGATACAAATAGAAGAAGGTTTATGAAACATAATCACTCTTGTATCCAAGCACCAACAAGGGTGACAAGGGTCACCCAGGAACACATAATGCAAGCAAGGGGGAACACATCACAACACATACACATCTAATCTAAAGATAAAGATGAAGCCTCCCCCTAACACTCATCGACCAAGAGGTCATTCGCTTCCCAATCTAGATCATTATAAGGAGAGGTCAATGATCCTACAATGGTGGAATATTAAGGGGAGGAGCTTATGACCCTCCTACAAAAAGGGCTAAGGAAGAAGGCCCCACAAGTTCTTCTTCGCTTGACTCTTGTGGAGCTATGGTCAGTGATTTTGCAAAGATCGTCGATAAGGGTAGGACCTAGTCTAGAGAGTTGAAAATGCACTTTATAGGAGTGCCATGTCATACCTCAATGGATGGGGAGGATGACATTCAAGACTCACTGCTTGGCTCACTGAGCAACTTAAGAGTGGTGAAAAACTCAAGGGAAGCTAGAACTTGCTCCATCACTAGAACAAAACAAGCTAATGTAGGACCACCTTTTGGAGAAGATGGACTCCTCTTACGCCCTCCATTGCTGGAAGGGCCAACCTCCACCTTTTGCTTTGTCAGGGGATGTGAACTCCCCACAAACAAGACAAGAGGTGCGGAGGAGGAGGAGAAAACTATGACAGACACCACCAAGGTATTTGGCATGTCCATGAATTTAGGGAATGGCGGGATGTCTAGAAGGGACATCAAAAGGGGCAGCTTGGCCGAAAGAGCGATAAACACCAACACCTTTTTAGGGCCAGGTGCACTTGTGCTCATAATAGGAGTCGAAAGTAAGACTAAGCTCAATTGAATAGAAGCAGAGGGGAGGAGAGAAGAGGACATAGAAGGAGACCTTGAAGCAAGGGTGGTCATCTCCTCTTCCTTCTTCTGTAAAGTGGCCTACTCAACTATCAAAACCTTTTTCTGGTGCTTACGCTCACACACAAGGAAGTTTCTATGACTCTTTGAGCTAGAGGTTGGGAGTTGTGAAGGGACAAAAGGCTCCTGCTTATCCATCGGGGTGTCCGTCGTAGTCATTTTTGATGGAGGGATAGACTCCTAAATGGGAGCATGAGGAAGCGGTTGAGAGATGAGGGGAATTGAATCTAGTGCCTTGACAACAAGCCTCTTCCCATTTACTACTTTAGGAGTAGGAGTAGTGGGAGGCCACAAAGGCTGAGACATAAAAGATTCCTTGTGAGGACCCTTCCTTCTACCATATCAAATGGGCCTAGGCTCGGTGGGAAGAATAGGAAGCTCAAATGTAGGATGCTTGGGCTTTTGCCAAGTAGGCACCATATGATTCTCTAGCAAATGTGAAACAAAACCTGACAACGCTGCAGTAGGGTGAGAAGAAGCATCAAGATGGACAACAGAAGAAGAGAAGAGGAACCTCAAGAGCGCTTCTCTTCTTCCTTTTTACGTGCCATGGTGGCATTACTATTAGCTTTTAAACAAACCCTATGCAAAACAACATAAAGTGATGGAGGGTATCTCACTCTAGGTGTTAAGCACCCTTTCTTGTACTTTTGATATGTCTGGTACAAGAGGTCCTTTCTAAGAAGGAGCGGACCAATGAGTGCAAGCCAAAAGTGGTCTAATGAATAACTACCACACTCAACTAGCAGTTTATAACCAATGTCATGGATCACATGCAATGGAACCTCATGAATAAATTTCAAACATTTGTGCACAACCAAGGGAACTACATTCATATCTACTAGCCAAGGGATACCCATCTTCACTCTGAAGAGTTTAGACATCAATATTATGTCAAACAACATGTTCATTGGTCCAACAAAGACCAATAAAATGATGCTACCAAGGGGGGATACGGAAATTCCATTATTCGTATGGATGGTGCTCATAGGTGTGTTGTACCCATCTTTATATATGAAGTTGATTAACATAATCTCCTTGGTAATCACATTCACCTAGCACGTCGGGTCAACAAGAACACCTTCTATGGTATTTCTATTGATTTGCACAGGGATGTAAAGAGGAGATGGTTCTCTATTAAAACCCATGAGTAGGTCCTGTGAGGTGAAGGTTATACCTGGACCACTACTCATATGATATGTAGAGGGGATAGAAATATGTAGGAAAGAGGCCATCAAACACACTAAATGATACACACAAAGTCCCCCAAAGGTTCACAATTGGACAATGACCCAACTAAGGCTTTGTTACACAACACTTATGAAACCTCCCAACTATGCCTACTAGGGGTCACGTACAGTTGAATTATGAGGAAAAAGGCCTCACAACACTCACACCTACAATGCTCCTAGAACACGAGGAAAGGGGCTTTCAACACTGCTAAACGAAACCAAAATGGTTTACATTGGGTTCACCAAAAATGTAAGAGAGGGGGACCAACCATGTCAAGCCTCTAGGTTATCGAGAGCCAAGATCAGAGGGTTTCCCTAACTTACCCCACTCTAAAGGATGAGGATAAAGAATGAAGAGCACTATGTAGTACTTTTGTCACTCTTCAGACCCAAAGTTTAGGTTTGGGCTAGGTGAGCTAGTTTTCAGAGTCAATACTACACCTCAGACAACTCTCTATCTAAGAATGATAGTGCAGTTCTAGGATGATGGCGTGGTGCACTGGCATCCATACGGCTAGAAAATATAAAGTACAATAAAACTTCCAAGAAACCTACTAACGGCCTAGCTAGTTGACTTTGACAGGAAAAATAGAATAAGAAAGTACAAAAAATAAAGATGGGGATGATAAAGCGAGTAAATAAAAGCTAGGGTGATGAAGATAATCTCACAAATACACTAGTTCACTAGCTAGCTCCACGCGTACATCCACCTACACACAAATGAGAAGGGAAAAATTGTTGAGGTTGTATAGGGGTCTGTCTTAGTCAGACCCCAGTTTTGGTGTTTCAACCTCCACAAACAACCAAAAAGCGATGGAGTAGAATATGTAATAAAGGAAAGGAAAGATAGCAATCAATACTACAAAACAATACTATGCTACTTTATCAAATCAAAAAGGAGAGGAGTGAAGTGTTGCCACCTCTACCCAAAAGATCACTAGCTAATGGAAGGAGAATCTAAGGTATGGACTTGGCAAAGTCACCATAACTACAATGGTGATGAAGGGAGGTCTCGCAAGACTCGAAGCCCACACTTCTATGGCTTGCCTCACACTTGCAATTTTTGGTGTAATTAATTAATTAATTATTACACTAGCATAAGTTAACTTAGGTCTTGCATAAATTAATTAAGTCCTAGGTTGCATTATTAGATAAATCATTTAATAAATGGGATAATATTCCCTTTCCTAGTTTGTGGGATAAGATTCCTTCTAGAACTTATCTCATCATTTAATCAAGCATTCCATTGTTGCAACACTTTCTGGGTGGTTGATTATCTTTCCTGGTTCAAAGGTCCTCCATCGAAGACTATAGCTTCAACGACTATGCATCCATAATCTCAACATGGTATCAGAGCTTATCCAGTGAAACGTCAACCCTCGATCAAGAAAGTTGGTGTGCGAGATTCTCCGCAAGCTTGAAGGTTTCCATTGAAGGCTACTTGATTCCACCTGGTGACCAAGCTGATTTTTGAAGCAGATAGAGTCAAATTCAAGCTCGCCATTATCTTCAGAAGGCCTCGAAACCCTAGGATCGCCTACCCATTCATCAAAATCAGATACATCAACCTGGGAGCTTCAGAGGTATTTTTAGGGTTTGCAAAATCAATCATACTATTCATAAAATTTGCAACAAAAAATCATCCCGGTCAGGTGTCCTCTGAGGCAATTTTTTTTTATACATAGGCCACTTTTCGTTTCAGAAAAATCAGGCTAATATTTTTTATTATTTGGCAAAAAATCATATTTTCTATAGTTGCAGAAAAATAATTTCGGGCGACCTTCAATTTAATTCTCCGTCAGCATATAGTATAAGGGGTTTTATTTATTTTTCTAAGGTCGGCATCAATTATTTCTTTGTCAGTCTTTATAAAAGTTTTTTTTTTATTTTGATCAGTATTCTGCAAATATTATTATTGGTCACCAAATATCTTTCAATTTTTAATTGCCAATTGGCAATATTAAAAATCATATATATATATATATGTGTGTGTGTGTGTGTGTGTGTGTGTGTGTGTGTTTGTTGGCCCATTTATTTTCTACAGAAAGGTACATCCACCAGCCACATGGTGGCATTTATTTTTTGACAGGGGCCGAGGTACTATTGTCGGCCCATTTGGGGGTCGACCTCACCAGCCGACTACTATTCCTCTCCGTCGGTGTGTTCTTAGCCGTCACCGTCCGTCATCTCAGAGGCTAGTCACATCTGACCCAGCTCGTATCGACTATGCTTCCCACCTCACCGACTGCCGGTGTATCCCACTAGAAGTTATCGACTGGCCGAGTCCCTACCGCCAGTGACCGAAGGGTTGAGCCACTAGCAGTGCCCCCCCGACCATCGCTCATCTGTCGCTCCGCCGCCACCAGGGCTGGCAACACTTTTTTTTTCCACTCTATACACTACGGTCATATCAGTGATCGAGACCTAGCGCCCGAGGTGCTAATTTTTTGCTCTAGTTTAGCCTACAAAGTGCCTCCTATAGGCATTTTTTTCGTTTTATCATAACTTTCACCCATGATATCAAAATTTGGAAAATGATATACCATCAAAAAGGTATTTCCGTCTACTTTCCAGTGGTGACATCCATTCTAAAAAAAATTTCTTGCAGAAATTTCTACATCCAATTGAAGTACAAACCCTAATTTGGACATAAAATCTTGTATCTTCGCAACCGCTCATCAAAATTTAGTGATTCTAGTGGCATCAGGAAGGTGATTCAGAGCTCTTTTTTTTATTAGTCTAGCCCCTTCATCAGTTTCAGCTCCAAGTACTCTTGCATGATAGTTTTTTCAATTTGGTGCATTTGATCAATAACCTGGTTATTTTGAAGCTTGGGACAAGTTTGTTTGATCCGAGTTGCATCACTTCAGTTGTACATCATATTTGGAAGTCTTTATTTGCTGTTGAAGGTCATTTGTCTTTGTTTTTGTGGAGAAATTTCATTATGGGCCTTGTATATTATTCTTCTTTGGTTATGTTGCACAAGGGTAACTATCAACAATGGCGAGATGGGATCTACCACCATCTCCTTTCAGTTGATTTGTTGCCACATCTATTTGGTATAGTTCCTCATCCGAGTGAAGGTATTCTTGAACTTGCTTGGAGTTGTTGCAGATACACTGTTTTGGAGATCATTTCTATGCAAGTTGATTGTGATGTTCTCAGTACTATTGATCATTGTGATTGTCCTCATATCCTTTGGATTAAGCTTTGGGATATCTACGGAGATTCATACACTCCACCATTCCCCGTTGGTCATGATTCATAATGTAATGCTTCAAATCGAGTTCCCTATGATGATATTGATGTGCAGGAAGTTGATTACCTTGATCTTTCTAAAGAGTTTGACAAGGTTCCTTTCAGTGCTTCTTCTTCCTCAAAGACAGTTGGTATCCCTTCACAATCCATGATTCCTTGTCCAGAGTCATTGATTAAGGCTTCCACCATCATCATTCATTAGGACACATTCAGTTTTTTAGACTTGGCATTACAGGATGGCTTTGTTTCAGGCATCATTGACTTGGCTACTTCTACAGGTTTGGAGAACATTTTTGAGGGGATATCACTCCTCTATTCAGAGCTTTCATATCAGAGACTTCTTCCTTGTCATTCCATTCAAGATTTGTAGTTTCTTCAGCATCAACCATTGGATCTGATTTAGGCTTCCTTCAGTGGTTTTGAGGACACTTCATTTAGGGGAGCTATCAAGTCTCCATCACATCCATCATATTCATTCCATCTTCGTCTTTGGATATTGTTCAACATCTATTTCTGCATCATCCTGGTTTGTCACTCTCTTCATTCAGAAAGGAGACATTTGAGCAGAGTTCAGAGACATCATCGGCATCCACCTTTATCCTTCCTTCCTTCAATTCCTATCCAGAATGGGAAGCATCTATCCACTTGCATTTGGTTTTGTTTCTTCCGAAAGGGAGAAAAGTTGTTTGTCGACATTGGATTCTATTTTGTCTTCAGCCATTTACCATCTTTGTAGGTGATCACATCTTCTGGGGGGTTATTTAGTCTCTCTATTGTATCCATGTGACGGATGGTGTACTTTGGGGGTATTTGGGAGTCCTCCATCCTTCCCATCCTATCTCACATTTTTCTGCATTTTCATCTCCTTTTTGGAGAGGGGTTTTGTTCCTACTGGGTTTTCCCCTTTTCTTTGGTTGTGGGAGATTTTATGCATCTTCATGTACATGGGTACCTAACTTGGCCTCGTAGCTGGGACCCATCATCATCATCTTGCATAATCATTTCTTTTTCCTCCCTAAGTTGCACTTATGGGGGGGTGTTGGTGTAATTAATTAATTAATTATTACACTAGCATAAGTTAACTTAGGTCTTGCATAAATTAATTAAGTCCTAGGTTGCATTATTAGATAAATCATTTAATAAATGGGATAATATTCCCTTTCCTATTTTGTGGGATAAGATTCCTTCTAGAACTTATCTCATCATTTAATGATCATCACCATTAGGGTTCACATGTTGTCACATGTTGTTAGATCAAAACACATGGCAACATCTCATGCATATTAGGGTTTACCTCTTGCCTATTTAATCAGGCATCTTGTTCATTTGTATTATATCATATTATATATTTTTCATCTTATCAATAGAATCTTTAATCAAGCATTCCATTGTTGCAACACTTTTTGGGTGGTTGATTATCTTTCCTGGTTCAAAGGTCCTCCATCGAAGACTATAGCTTCAAGGACTATGCATCCATAATCTCAACAACAATGTGGAGTTGATGAAGCTTCAAAGTTGTTGCAATGCTCACAATGCTAGAATGATGGAATGTTGCTTGAAAGAGTGAATTTCAGAGATTGAATGTGTAGAGAGTTGAAAAGAGATTGCAAGAGGATCAAATGAATGCATGAAGAATGTTTTCGAAGGTGGGATGAGGAAGAATAATCCATTTTAAGGTCAGTTGGTTGAAGAGGGATGTTACAATTCAACCCCAATCGGATGTGTAATGTCTCTACCAACTTTAAACACAAAAATCTGCCAGGGATGATAGCACACCATGTAGACGTTTGCATGTCATGCGTGCATCCCCAAAAAATATTCTATCATCGATGCACAATACAAACACCAAGTGGATGGAAGACAAATGGGTGATGTGGAATATCGCCTTTGGATTTGATTTTCTAAGGTGAGGATATGCGAAAGGGGAATTTTCCTAAGGGGTGCAAATTCGTTCCTATACACCAGTATTTCTTTTGTCTCTCTAATAAAACTATCTAATCTTCACCCCAACTTTAGCAATTTATCTAGATATTTGTGTTGCATAAAAGTAAGATCACCTAATCACATGCAAATATTGAAGTACCTAAGGTAGGAAAAACATTGTTAAAATATAACTTCCAATTATCAAATGCCTATACTACATTTTTAGCCAAAATATTGGGCATCAAAACCTCCAAAGCCTCAAAATAATTAAGTTTCTCATTTAACTAGATGTACAATTTTCTTTGGAATGCAGAGATGTCATTTGCTAATCCCAAAACTTTATGAGTACTTGAAAACTCTATGTTGGCACAACGATCAAACCTTTTTCACATTTAAGTACCCCCATCAATGACACTATTATAAGTCATGTACTCATGATGTCTCTCAAACTAGCCTCATTTTGTATATGGATGGTATATAATTTCCTCATATTTTTGTAGCTATCCCATGTACATCTAACTTACATAAAATACATGATAGCCTATGAGCGAAAATGTCATTTTCTAAATTGACCATGCTTTTCTTACCCTCTTCTTTTGTAACCCTCCTTGCTTCTCTTCTCTATTCAATTTTGATTTTTGTACCCTCTTTTTGAAAGGCTTAAGAAATTGAATTTAAAAAATTTAAGCCCTTTATTCATTTTTACACTCTAAGAAGTAGTTTGATTCATTTTATAGTTTTTTCATAGAAACTAAGGTTTCTTATAATAAAAGAAAACTCATACATAATAAAAGAAACCTTTAAAACTTGAAACCTCAAAAAAATAGAATTATTTTATAAGAGAAAGAGAAAGGAAATCTAATTCACCAATTCGTGACACCTAAAAACCCTAGTTTTGCACTTGCAATTTTGAAATTGCTACCTCAACTTTTCTCAATCTCATAATTCTCATTTGAATGCTTGCAAATAATGAAATCAATGACTTTGAGTTGGAAATATTAAAATGAATTAAAAAATCCATCATCTTTGGGAGTAAATGTTCATACAAGTGAAACAAACAAAAAACTTTACAATAATGCATTGACACTTATCTAAGTGAGCCATGTGGAGAGACAATACACATCAACATGCCTAAATGTCATAGAGGAAACATGGAATTCAAGTGTATCAATGCTACCTCAAAAATATGAGCACAAAAAAAAGTGTTAATAATCCATGAGAAAGGTCTGACACTTAACACTCATAATCATACATGAAAACACCACGTTGGTATACTTGGAAGCTATGGATGCCATGTGTTATCATAACACAACAATGCAACTTTAAAAAACAAAATTTTGAACCCACTCTACAAAGGGGTGTCATATTGCAATTAGGAGCCAACACATCATGTTTTTATTTATCACCTTCATTTGACCACATGCTTGATAAGAACCAACAAAGATATTTGAGTTCAATCCATATTGATGTTAGATGTTAGTTCAAGGTATGAGCATATACCAACAATTTTTTTCTATAAAGAAGTATTGTACTACAATAAGAAATCACCACTTGGAAAATGGTGGTACGATGGGTGATGTTTCCAACACTAGTCATCAAGAAATACACACAATTGTCGAGCACATGAACTTAACTTAAAGAGAAGTCACTTTTTCAATCCTATGTTACAAGAACTAATACGCTCTGATGGGAACAAAGGAACTTGGAATTATGATGCACCCACAAGTTCATCATTGCTAAATAGAGGGTTGGAAATGGAGGCCATGTGACATGATAGCATGGTAGTGCAACCTAAAAACTAATATGGATTGAGAACTTTCTATGAAGAAGAAATACGTTCAAACCCAGTGATATCACATAGACTTGGGTTGGGAATAATATGTGAACATGTATTTGCAAGCGGGAAAAGGCATTATTAAAATATTTAAGTAAAGGGTTGGGCCAATTACATGAATTATTGGGCTCATAGTGCAATGTAGAGTGAGACATTATGAAACAACTTAAAGGGATTCAACAAGATCGACTAGTCAATATAAAAATATAAATCTAGGGCATAGACCAACGCTGAAGGGTTTAGGGTTTTAGGACTTTGGATAAAACCTTAAAGAAAATGCACAAAATTAATTTGCAGGTTTCCGCATAGTATAAGGGTTTTCTCAAGTTTATCTCTTATTCAAACACTAGATTTAAGAGTGTGAGATTGAATAGCGTTGGATTTGACACTATCTAGGCTAGATTATTTGGTCTGTTTTTCTTTTTGATAACATTGTCATAATTGTTCTTTATTTTATTTGGATTTTGTTGTAATGTCTTTTGTAATATGGCTCATGTCTTATCAAAAACCCAACTTACCTTAATGTTATACTATTATTTTAGTTTCTAAAGGTCATCATATGGATAGTTTCCTGAAGGTGGACTCTATTTCTTTAGAATTCAACCATACCTCATTTGCACATATTTTGATGGATATTGATTTGTTGAAGGCTTTACAAAGTGAGGTTGTTTTATAGGTGAATTATTTCCCTTGGTCTTAGGTTTTTGATTATGAGGGAATCCACTCCTAATGTAGACATTACTTTCCTATAGGCTACTTCACTTTATATATCTACAAAAAATTATAGAGTCTCATCCAATTCTAGCTAAATAATTATGTATGTTAAGATCATATAAATTTAATAGTTCCAAAATAAATAAATAAAAATCAATTTAGTAAAAACTACAAAGGATTTAAACTGGGATTCATAATATACATTCAACAAAACTTCTAGGAGTTAAATATTATCCAATAATTCTTTGGGGGATGCTCCAACGACTATCAATTCAAACTCATGCCTTTGTGGGAGAACGTTTGGAAATCACAAACCCAAAGGAAAGAAACAGAAACAAGGGTAGATTTTATTATGTCCTAGAGAAGATGACCAATGAACTTGAATATCAATTCAAACTCATGCCTCTGTGGGAGAACATTTTGAAATCACAAACCCAAAGAAAAGAAACATAAACAAGGGTAGATTTTCTTAGGTCCTAGAGAAGATGACCAATGAACTTCTGTTTGTAGGCTTTGTAAGTTCATGGTTTTTAATATTTTATAACTACATGGTACCAAGGCTACTTTTTCTTTTATGGTGGCTATAGCCTGTGAATCTTAATTTGTCCTAATAGGTGGAAATTGCATTCTAGTTGGTTTACAACAAGTCCAATAAAATAAAATAAAGGTTCACATTCAAAATATGCATTTATCATTTACATTGTGTAAATCATATTTACATGAGCTTATTATGTTCCTAGTTGGGAATGATCATTTATCATGGATTATGCATACTTACATTTTTACCAAATTGATTTTAGTTATCAGTTTGTAACTAATGATTATGTGTTATCCCCAGATCAAGAAGAAAATGACCTAAATTTAGATATGACCTCCAACAAATTTTTCACTCAGATGCTTTCCTAATGAAATGATGAATTTTGAAGCACCTTAATTACACCCCATTTAATATAAACTAATACCATACCATGATTCCAAGGCATCAATCAACTAAAACACTTTTTCCCTTGTCCAAACATTAGATTTATACAATAAAATATAATCCCAACCTAAAAAAAAACTCCAAACCCCTATAACATATAACCAATGCTTCAAAAAATATTAAAAAATCTATATAAAATTAACAATATGCTTAAGCCAATCAAAAGGATGAGCTCTATTGGTGAAAAGGCAAGATATGATAGTGAAGCTCCAAATTTAAACCTTGGGAAACAAGACAAATTAGACAATACTAAAAATGGATAAAATACTTCGTTACAAACTACAATCAAAGCCAAGTAAAAGTATTCAAGTCACAAATTTTCAATGATCATGATGATTTGTTTAAATAATAGTATTATAAAATTGTTGAGTAGGTACAAGTAAAACAATTGTGGTACTCTACTAAGTCTACTTTGTATGCCATTTCTAATTCTCAATATGAGCTAATGGCTATTTAGGTGTGCCCCAATTACATTCATTTTCTAGTCTTGAACTAATCAACCATGAAAGATGGTTCCCTCATTTATATTTGTTCATTGCTAATTTGTTTTACAATTTTTGATATAAATTAAAGATTTAATCTTTCTTTAATTTGGATCAATCGATGTAAATTTCCTCATAACCTTCAAGAAATCCTACAACTAAATATCATTTTTGCTTTGCACTAGTATTAGGCAAATTCACAAAAGGCCCTTTGAGCCATTACAAAATTGTACATACCAAACATTAGTTAAAATAACTATTTGTAGCGATGATTTCTAATTATATTCTATGTTGTTTTCTTGATTTTTTTTCTATTTATATTCAGTATTGAGTATTTTTTATAGATTACTCATTTGATGAATCATGAACTTATCAGTAGGGGTTTTGGTTTGAGCAGTGTTTTTATGATGGTTGATCCACATAAAATCATTTGTCATACTAGAATATTTTGGGCTTATAATTAAAGCACTAGGCTAGTGTTATGAGTGACTATCTCATCTCATCATCCCTGTAGAACATCATAGCATGGTGTAACTTTTTTTTTTCTTGCTATGCAAATATTATCATGCTATTTATATTTTTAGTCACATTTCAATCTTTGCAAGGGAGGTTTTTCTCAACTTGTATAAAAATTCATGGAAATTTTCTTTACATTTGATAAAAAAAAATTTATGTAATGCTTCATTTTTTGGATTGATGAGAAGAAAAAGCCATATAATATCAAATCTCAAATTCTAAGTTATAGTACCTCAAAAACCCAAGTTAGTTTTTTTTTTAAATATTAAATCAAATTCATCCAAGTTAGAATTCCCTCTTAAAGTACCAAATATCTTTTTATAAAAATAACTCCAACTAAATCAAATAATGAGAAAAATCCTATCCTAAATTTCCAAATTCTAATTTGATATTACCTCCAACCTATCATACCATAAACAATTCCATATTTCAATTAATGTCCCATTGTTGAACACCCAAAATATTGAGAGGGGGGGTGAATCAGTATTCCATTAAACCATTCAACTATAAACCATCCAATCATTAAAGCATATGTAACTAAAATTGAGAATGAAAACATGAAAAAGATCATAACACCACATGCCACATGAAGACCAGTATTTTTACGTGGAAAACCCAAAGTGGGAAAAACCATAGTGAGGGTTAGCTCACAATATATTATAACTGGTTATAAGATATTATAGTAGCTTACAACCAGGACACACTGTTCTTGAGAGGCTCACAGCCTAAAATGTTTACAAAATAGAGTGTAAATCACTGCCAAGATGTGAAATAATAGAATACACCTTTCATGTGTTGAACTTAGTTCCAATGAAGCTTTGAAATACAAAATCTTGCATTGGTTTGTAGTTTTACAACATACACTACAATTTTTTGTTAATACAAAACTTATACATACAAGCTTGCATAATATCACTCTATCATGCATCTCCTCACATCACATATCACATCTTCAATACAAAAATGTTTCATATATATGCTATTACATTCACACACATCAATTAGGTCAGCCTAATTAGATGTACACACACTTCATTCAAAAATAACTTATCGGCCCAAAGCTTGAAACAAACAAAATGGGCAAGGCATGATTTAGGTTAGCAAAGACCTAAAAATGATCTCTTTCATATCCACACATCATATTAATATCCATACCACTTATTCATGTCGACCAAAAGAAGACCTTATCACAAAAATAGACCAAAATGACTATCATCAATCAACCATATGAGCATGCACCATTTGGAATACATGTATATCTGACACCTTTAAATCATCTCTCAAAGTTGCACAGACTAGATCAAAGCACCAGAGGAATGCAGACCAAATAACTCATACCACTATACACAGTTATATGCAAAAAATTGTATGTCAAACTTCTGTCATTTATATCTTTCAACCCATTCAACCAAAATCATTGAAATTTTTTTCATCGATGTATTTAATATTCCTAAATAACATACTAAAACCACATAAGTTGATCATTCAACATGAGCAATCCCAAACCAAATTACTGGATAAGGGTAACACAAACATTATTTACCGGATTAGACAAAACTATCACCAAACAATGTTGGCATCAATGGCAATGCATCAAATGGTTTCTTCTTCATTCTTCCAACAATCTCCCCCTTTTTCATTGATGGCAACATGTTCCAAAAATGGATCTTCAAAATTATCTTCACTCAAACTACGCGAACTCCCCCTTTCAAATATATACCAAAGTTTCTTTACAACTTCTCCAAAACTTTAAAACTTCAAAACAACTCCCCCTCAAAATTCCAAAACTTCAAAAAGAACTTCTCCAAAACTTTAACTTCTCCTCATTTGACATCAAGGACAATGGGTGTACCAATGATATATTTGTAGAAAGAAATTGAAACAACATAAAACAAAAAACTAATGTAGAGAACTTTCTAACCAAAATTGGGAGCACCTTCTAATTCCTTGAGAATGGCTTCCCAAGCAGGTTTTCCATCATCCCAGATCCACTCCACTCTGACAAGTTCTTTATGCAATTATTTCAGCTCTACTAAGCTTTCTTCTCCTTCTTCCAGAGTGGATGGATTAATATTTATCTTTTCATTTTTTTTTCCATCCACCAAGGAACTTAATACTAGAATGTGTTTGGACTTCACTAGATCTCCAAGTTGTCCAAAATTCCTTATTGCATCCTCTTTTTTTCTTTGTAATGTGAATTTTTTTTTTTGTAGGTCTGAAATGGAAGTCCAGGAAGTATAGTCTCTATCATCTACAATGTTGTAGGGTCTAGAGGTCTTTGCAAGTTGTGACTCTATTGATTCCATTATGTCTTTAATACCTTGAGTGGAATCCAACCACTGCATGCAATACACAAACAATATTTGATCTTATTCTCCACATTCCTTTGCCTCTTTTAAGCATTGAAACACCTTCCTATGTGTGGTTGCACATTTTTCCTACAATACTAGTAACCTTTTCTCTAGAAGTCTTGACTTTGCCTCCTTTTTAGTTTGCTCCTTTAGGCTAGAGGTATATTCTTTGAGTGAATCAACCAAGAACTTTAATTTCTCAATAGGATCTAAGGAGTCATCAATTGTGGCACTAGGAGCTATATCTTGCAAAGCCTTGATGGCATCATTTATCAGTTTAGTCCCTTTCTGATGGGTTTCAATAATTTCCTTTTTATCGTAGTCAAGAAAGGTACCACTAATCTCAATCCTTTGAACAATGAGATCTTACTCAAATCCACATGGCCTTGATGTAATGGGAGCTTAAGTAGCTAAGGTGGAATCATAGGTTGAATCCTTATTTGTCTTGATAAAAGACCCTTCAGTGTATTTTTAGATAATTCTTTAGATGACTTTGATGGCTCAATGGTCTTTGGAGATTTGTCTTCACTTCTTCCAACCTCTATTTCTTCCTTATTTTCTTCTTTCTTTTCCTCCTCTTCCTCTCTAGAGGGATTTTTTGATGGTTTTTCTTTATTTTCTTCCTCTTTCTTTTCCTCATCATATTTTCCATCACCACTATTTTTATCTTTGCTTTCTTCTCCTTCATTCTATCTTCTTCATCATTGTTTCTAGTATTCTCATGGTGTTCTTTTGGATAGTCACTAGTATCCATTTTATATTGATCTTTAGTAAGTTCTCTAGTTGTATCTATTGTATCTTTCGAAGGTGAAAATGACTCTAGAGAAGCATGTGTATCATCAACCTTATTCATATGTGATATATCTTCAATAGAATGATCAACAAGTAAATCGGTGGTGGAGGGTATCATTTCTTCTATGCCAATACCCTTGTCTTTAGCTAACTCTTGTACTTGAGTTGTATGAGATGAAGAAACAACACTCATCCCAATTTTCTCTACCATGTCTTTCACTATGGTAAAAGTCTCTTGCTTCAACTTTTCTACACTGTCTTTTTCTTTTGTCATTATAATTATGACTCTCTGTTTGACCCTAAGCCTCTTAGAATATTCTTCTAATAGGGTAGCTGCATCATCCTCAGTCAAGGAGGATATGTGTGTGTTCAAGGCATCATACTTGATCTTGCCATAAACATTTATAGCTTCATGCCTTCTTTGCACTAGAGCTTCCCATAAATTGTCAATCACCTTGTTTCTTATATCTTCCATACTCAAAAAATAATCATATACTTAATAAAATAATTTACAATTGTTTCTTTGTCCTCTTCATTAACCTTATCATACAATTTAGTAGTAGATAGAAATTCATTAGATTCTATCATATTATTTACTAGAGGCTCCAACTTCATAGGTGAGCGATCTCTTACTAGAGGAGAGTTGGTATTTTCCTCTATAGGCTCTGATGTTCCTTGGTGGAAACCTCAAATTTTCTTGTTCCATTGGTTTGAAAATGCATTTTACTTGGTGTTCTCCTAGTCTATCAAGGGTTATGGTTTAGGGTTTTATGTGGGGGGTTGTTTCACTTAGAAGATTTTCTCCTTTTTCTAAACCATTGGTCTTTTGGTCTATTCCTTTGTTGACCTATTGTGGTTCATTTCTGATCATGTTAGAAACAACTTGAGTCATTAAAGTTCATGTCATGACTAGCCCCTTGTGGTTAGGGTTTCCTGTTACTCGTCACTAAATTATCCACGTACCTAGGTCCAAGAAATTCCTTTGTTTGATAATTTTGATTAATCAACCTTGTTTGGCCTTTACATCCTTTGTATCAAAATTATTTAAGTCTTTTAAGACCTTATCTTATGTTTTCCTAGGAGGTCCCCTTATTAAAACAACATGTAAGACCGTGCATAATTGGTTCACTTAAGTTCCCATTCATTACCTTGCATATCACCCATCATGGATTGCCTTTACCCCGGTGGACTCAAATTAGTGATGCGTGATGAACTTATCCCCTTTGCATCACTCATCATGGATGGATTTTTATCCCTGAGTTTCAAAGTAGCAATGAGCAATGTAAGTGTATCACTATCGCTAATTGCTTATGATTTCTCAATTATAAGTTAGCGATGCGTGATGAAGTTCTTTGTTCCAATGTTGCTTCGTAGATGAGGAAAATTACTAAGGACGATGCTTTCTTAGCCCTTGATCTTGTCATATAGACATGTGGTATGATCTTGACCTATCGCTAATGGTTCTCCATCGCTAATATGTTTTGGTTATTGCAAAGTGAATCAATGATGGGTGATAGAAATATTGTTCCTTCTGCCCATCATGCCACCTAAAGCCATCATGGTTTCAAATAAAGTTTCAAAACATATATCATTGATGATCAATGAAATATCTATTGGAATATTCCCCTCATCATTGGGTCTTAATGCATCACAAATTCACTTAAATGAGTACAAGCCAAAATAGTGATATGTGATGGCTGCCAAACAAAAGGTGACCAAGGTGTTTTAAAGGGTTATGTGGCAACATCTAGTAGGCATCACTAAAAAAAAACAAAGGCATGAGGGTGAATGAGATCCATAGATGAAATTGTGAATTTGGAGGATTAACTACTAGGATTCAAACTTGAATGGTTGATTGTCAGTTTGATCGTGCAAGCTTTCCTTCAAACATTAATGGTGGACACGCTCCATAAATTTTCCATAAAG